>QQSS02176288.1:0-14942 GCA_003687565.2 Craspedacusta sowerbii | reverse complement strand
CCTGCCTGCCTGCCTGCCTGCCTGCCTGCCTGCCTGCCTGCCTGCCTGCCTGCCTGCCTGCCTGCCTGCCTGCCTGAGGATACTCGTTAATATTCTTTTTCGATTAGATTAACTAAGATTAACAAAATTTTGTAGAGGCTGATCTGAGAGCATTTGCTCCAAACACGAATGCATCCAGTTGCAAAGACTACCATAAAAATTTCAAAGTTGCCGCCTTTGCCTGCCTGCTTGCCTTTTCTACCTGCCTGAGGATATTGGTTAATATTCTTTTTCGATTAGATTAACTAAGATTAACAAAATTTTATAGAGGCTGATCTGAGAGCATTTGCTCCAAACACAAGTGCATCCAGTTGCAAAGGCGGCCATGAAAATCTCGAAGTTGTCACCTTTACTTTCTTTGTCAAGGTAGTTTTCAACTTCCAATTTTTTTAGGGTCAAAATGAAAGTTCCAGTGCTCACCCAGAGTACTACATACAGAGGTTGCAAGCTCTCAACACAGTGAGTTCCTAACTACTTCATGTGCCCTTCCTTGGTGTATGCGTTATGTTTTTTTCATTGAATCTGATGGCTTTATCGTCCCTCTTCTTGTTCTGCTTTTGGAACTGATTTTGAAAATCTATGACATTGAGAAGATGTTTTGTAGATATTTTAAACTTAAAAGACTTCAAGTTTAAGGAACCTGGCAATTTTATTGCCCAGTTTTTTTCCAAATGTATTATAGTTGTATTACCAGAAAACAGACGAGGAGATTGAAGAGCGAACAAGGTTTTTGGAAGAGCTGAAAACGGCGCTTCGGACACAGACGATGAGGTATATCCCGAACGTTTGAAACTTTTATTGAATTATGTTTTCCGAATACTTCACTAGATACTGCGTTTATGGGAGAGTATGTGCTGATTCTCTGGCTTACTTATACGACTGCGTATGATAAAACCGGACTTTCAGGGTTTTAGGGCTTGGAACCAGTGCTTGGATGATGCTCGCTGTAGCTGAACAGCTGAGTTGTTGCTGAGATATTATGCACTAGCATACCATGGATGATGTAGTTGGCCTGCGAGGCATGCTTATAATTCTATAACACCGATACGCTAAAGCATGTTTTATTGCATTATAACGTACAGTGTGTTGTAGTACGCGCTACATGGTGTGTCCTGCTCCTGCTGAAGGAAAATTTTTATTATGCCAGAGGTTGACCTCCCTCACGGTTTAACCATGTTTGTTGTGGTAATTTGTTTCCAAGCAATGTGGCATGGATAGGGGCTGTTAGTGGTGAATTGCTAACCCAAGTCCTCTGGATGGATTTATTTCATTGTTCTCCTTTGTGTTCGTTGAGAGCAAGGTGGGCAGGCACTGGGAATGTGAATGATGTTATGTTTTTGGTCAATCAGCTTTTGTGAATCGTCAAACTAACAAGGAAGCATGGAATGGATAAATAATTTTTTTGTGAACGTAGACCCATTGTTCCGGCCTTATTTGCTTGCCAAATCAAGAATATTTATATGATGCCTATACTTATTGAGGTATCGCATTTTTACTATCTTGCATGTAAAGGATTTAAATCATGTCATTATGCTCTTACTTGGCATGCTGAAATATGTAGCATAGAGTGTAGCTATAATTTTCAAGGGTTCGAACTCTAGACCCAGACAATAGCTACAAGGTTGTGGTACTATTGCTATCGCTTACGTCCACATAAGTTCTTGCTTGCAGTGTAGAAGACAGCGAGTGTCATAAGATCAGACTTAACTGATTGAAAAGCTTTCACCTAACCAGTCGTTTATATACGTTGGTGCAGACTGTTTTTGTTCTTTTATTAAACATGATCGAAGGAAAGAAATATGACGTAGCCGAGTTTTCCTTACAATCATGTTATCCAGAGACATTCCTTTAGTTGCTCTTTGCGGCCTCACTGCCGATGACTTCATGCGCGCCATGTGGAGATTGATTGCTGTTAGAGGGCCAATGTGGTAGCTCGGATCAGATCCAATTTTAGATACAATGCGATCGTTTGTTAATGTCCCTGCTTTCCAAACATGTCATTCTGGATTATGATATTCTGCACATCAGTGATGCACGTTTTGCTTATTAAATATGCTTCTACACATAAATATTCTATGTGCACAAAGGGGAACTCATTTGTTGGCTTAATGCTTGAAAGAAAAGCGCACGTAAAGATGCTGTACAGCGGTAATATGCTCCAATGTGGTTGCTTAAATCTCATTAATGCTATGCCAGATGGTGCGTTGCTGAGTTAATGCCAGTGAATACGTATTCTTCTTCATAATTGAGTGCCTGGCATACGAGAGCTCCATTTCCAATTAATGTTTTCTTTTCAGCTTTGTGCTGTCGTTCTTGCACGGTGATGGGTTGCAATGCCTCATCGATGTACTAGCTAACATGGACTGGGAGACATGGTAATGATGTCCATTTATTGTCACTTTGTGAAACCTCATGTTGGTTTTCGCCATCGTACATGGATTAGGCTATGCGTATAGGTTCTGCTTTTCTTATTGTGCATAGATATGAATTCCCTGATCTCGTAGTACGAGCTTCTTGCGTTTGCTCTTAGAGCAATATCGTGTTGGTGTAATGATCCCGAGAAGATTTAAATTATGTGCTGCATTTCTTTGTTATAAAACCTAGTTTGACGTTTTTAAGACATTTTTGTATTCATTAGTGAGAGTGCTATTCATACAGCATGCATTGGATGCTTTAAAGCTCTCATGAATAACTCTGTGAGTATAAAATGCTCATTTCCATATTTTATTCTTTTGTTGTCGTAGGTTCATCACTTCATTAGCATCAATAGCACTAAAAAAATTATTTGAAACTATAAAAGCTGTTAGAGCCTAATTTGAGGTAATGAATTATACTATTATGCCTTGCTCGTGCAACAGCTCTTTAGATTGCATCGCATTTTCTTTCCTGTGACTTATGATTTTTTTTTTCCAGAATGGCCGTTCCGAAGTTTTGGCTCACCCTACATGTATTAATATCATAAGTCAGAGTCTCATAACAGAGAATGTTAAGACCAAAATAGCAGGTATGCTGCATTTCGTGCTACCCTTTCTTCATTTCGGCCAGCATGGCTTCATATTTCTTGTTTGAAAGATAGTATTAGACTGGCCTGCTTCAATATTCCTCTGCAATATTCAAAATTTTTAGCCGGGCTGGCAATCTGGAATTGTTTCTACAATATGCTCCCTAATAGGGACCGTACATATTGAGAGCTGTGGCTCTAAGCACTTAGACGTGCCTTTCTTGCCCTATTATAAAATATTATTGTGTACTAGGCGAACGGACGTGCGAATAGATTGGCTCGTGCTAGGGTTTTATGAATTTGAATCGTGAACCTTAGATTTTAGAACCTAAAATTGTAGTCGGATTGGCTTACCGTTCCTTTTTTTCTCTTGCCCTTTGTCTTCTTAAAGGCACTCATTGAATGGATTGATTTAATTTCAGTTCTGGAGATTTTGGGTGCGTGCTGTCTTGTGCCAGGTGGCCACAAGAAAGTTTTGGACGCCATGTGTCATTTCCAGCAGTACGCAGAGGAGCGAACTCGATTTCAGGTACTGCTTTCACGTCTCGCAAAGAGTAGCGTGCTAGTAAGATAGTGTTTGGCGTGCCAGTTTTGACATGCTCAGATCTTGCTTCTCTTATTCACAGTGGTCTGGTTCCTTACAGGTCGGAGAAATTTTCAGTGTGGCATGTTGTTCTTCTTATGCCTCATTATATACACAACCAGCTTTCTGCACGTGTTTCCCTATTTTATTCTACTATTTTTGATGCTTATTTGTATTCTAGACGATCATCAATGACTTGGACAAGAGTACGGGAGTGCATCACGATGAGTTTGGTCTGAAAATCGCCATCATGTCGTTCATCAACGCAGCACTCCGTTATGGTGCTGGAGCGGTATGCTTACTTGACATGTCTTTCTAAAAAATAGATCTGTGCTTTACCCTTAGTTCTCTTCAGCTCTGCCATATTTTTTCGCTGCTAGCAGGCAGATCAAAGAACCTCTGCAACGTGTCTGGAACGACGCTGTCAGATTATAATAGCTGTTTGTTCTATGGCGATCGCTTTCTTGCCGGGAGAAGACAGCGAAGTTTTGGAAGTACCAGATTGCTTAAGCAACTAGCTATTCAAATTTTCCGGGGTCATATGCATCGTTTGTCAGAATTTTTACCCTATTGCTTAGCGCAAATTTGAATTAACGAGTATATGTAGAATCCTACTTTCTAGCCTCGCAAACTATAAAAAAAAAAATTAGGATCTTGTAATTTATGTGTTATTCGCTTATGATTGGTTTTACCCTGATACCAGGGTCAAGCAAGGGGTGGAACTGCTGTTCAGTGCTACTGAAATACTATTCAGATTGCTGTCTGCCACTACTTGGTCGTGCAGCCGTGTTATTTTTTGACGGAATGACATGAGAAGTGGTTTAAGGGAGACGATCTGTATTCAGAAAGTTTTTTGCTAACCTTTTATAACATATTAACGTATCAAATATTTAGCTTCAAATAGTAAGTATTTTTCAAGTTATGTATTGAAGATTTGTATCTGATTGCAGTTGCTCCACCGATTTTAAAGTTGTATTTTGCCGAAGTGTGTCTTGGGTTGAGGATGAAGTTGATTGGTAAATTTGTCTTAAGTGTGATTTGATGCCCTTGGAACATTTATAATCTAATTATAAGGAAATTTATTGCGTGAGTGCATTGAAATAAATGAAATGTTTACAAAGAATTTCCTAAAATTTACAGATTTATTGGAATTTGAATTTGTTCAGACCTTCCGTTTGGTTCATGGTGGTTTCCTCTTTCAGGATCATCTGGAATTCCGAATCCACCTGCGCTTTGAATTCTTGATGCTTGGCATACAATCCATTATGGACAAGCTAAGGCGACTTGACAATCTTACTTTGGACAGGTATGGTCTTGTATGAGTTCAGAGAACCAAAAAGCTTTTAATGTAGGCCATCAGCAGCTTGAATATATATTTTTTGTGAATATCCGAAGGTAGCTGTGTAAATAGATCGAAAATTTATTGCTTGATCTGAAACATTTCTTCAAGCATTTTCGTCTGTTTCCGATAATTTTCTCTCTGAAGCCGATGGTGCATGCACTTTTCTATTCTTTTAGACACTTAGACTTCTTCGACATGATACGGAACGAAGACGAGCAGGAACTAGCTAAGAGATTTGGAGTGGTGAGTTTACCTTGCAGAATCACGTGATTGACGTCGGCCGTCTGCCAGTAGTCTGCTTCTCGTCATGTGCTTAGTCTTGTCACACGCAGATGTTTGTCACAAATGGGATTTTATTGTGCCGATTGCATTTCCTTGGTTCATACAAGTTGCCTCTCGCATGTTTCAATATCCGTATGTGTTGAGTGCTCCTGAATGTTTTAGTTCTAGTTTTAAATGGCGCTGCTGGTGGTTCTTGCTTTGACTTCCAATCGTGTAACTCTTTCTATTTTTATTATTTAAATCATATGTATCAAAGTATCGTTTGCCATTTTTGTATAAGATTCGGACTTTGTTGGTTTGTAGGTGGGATTGTATTTCTTATGTTTGTTATTGTAGCCTTCTATTGATTGCAAGAGTGCTGGCAGCATGTTGGATGTGTTAAAGCAGCGCATTGGTCACACTACATGTTATGTTCACTTGTTGAACATAATGCAACACTTTTTGCTTCTACCAAGTAAGATCCTTCTGCCACTATGATAATGTCTTGGGATTGTTTTCATTATTCTTGTTTATGTCATGGTATATGCGTATATGTGACTTCCACTTAAAAAAGTTCCTAGAATTATGGTACAACTGCATCCCTGCGTCAAAGTTTTTATTAGTTTTGTGCCTTGTACGTTTTTTTTTGTGTTTAAATTTAGCGTAAATTTGCTCTCGTTTTCTTAAGCTGATCAAAAGAAGGGCGCTTTGGAGTACTGGCGAGTTGTGGATCGAATTATTCAAGAAATTGCCCTTCAGCAAGAAGATGGTTCTGATCCCGATATGGCGCCTGTGGACATCCATGTCAAGCATATCATAGACAAGTCTGTCAGCTTTCATGTTATTTTCGTTTCGGTTTAGCTGTTTATGCTGTATTTGAAGCCGAGCGTGGAATATTCTTAGCCGGAAAGTCTTTGTCAAACCTTTTGTGGATAGTGGTGTTCTTGCTTATTGCACCTGGCAGCGGTCGATGGATCGTCGATTGGAAAAATTCGTGTTCTTGGTGTAGGTTGGACCGCAATTTTACTGAGAAGTTGTGCCTGTTGCCTTTGCTGAGGCGAACGAGTCCCAACAACATGGAGCTAGCGTTAGGACGTGCGCTTGTCCTTGATGAAATGAAGTTATCGTTTATGATCTGTGGCACTATTTAGACTGACTGTCACTAACTGCTCCTTTTAATCGAAATTCTTTGTTGCTCTAGAATGACGACTGATGACTTCAAGGACGACACTGTCTCTAAGCTGGCCAAGAGGGAGACTGAGGCTGCAGAGATGCGCAGCACGATTGATAAGATGGCCACCAAGCTGGATAAGGAGAGTAAAGGTCATGAGGAAGCGAAGGCGAAGGTGGAAGAACTTCATCAGAAAGTCATGAGACTCGAGCAGCAGCTTAATGCGGAGATCTCCGCAAGGGGAAGGCTCGAAGAGACGATCAAAGGGATCGGTTCGTCTGTGCCTGACGTGGCTGCATCAGCTGCATTACAACAAAGTCTGGGTGCACTACAACCAACGGTGGCTCCTCCTGTTTCAGATCATCCGCCTCCCCCGCCACCCCCAGGATTTGGTGCACCACTTCCCCCTCCTCCGCCTATGCTTGGAGGGTCTGTCCCACCTGCACCTCCTCCAGCAGGTAGGTTTCTGCTCCCCTTATGTTTGCCTTCTATCTATCCGAAAATTTAAGGTTGGCTTAGCGTTGTGCTTAGTGGTTGCGTACGATAGGATTATGCATTATAACAAGCGCGATCAAAGTTTGAATGTGAGGCGGGGTTTAAGGTGAATGTGGGAGGATTGAGGGACGAATTCCTTGTTCTCCTTCAGCTGGTCTCTTGAAGAATGCTATGGTAAGGAAGTCGAGCAAGCTCCCGAAGCCATCGCAACCACTCAAGTCATTCAACTGGGCTAAACTTCCAGATGTAAGTAAGCCGGCTTTTGTGAGCGTTTCGAAGTTTTCGTAACTTCAAATGTTGAATGGCCACGCCGGGGTGTTGATTCTGCATGTCACTTAAAGAACAACCCAAGCTCATCGTTAATGAAAGTTATGCGATGACACCCGTTAAGACGTTTCCGCTGGTAGCAAGTTGCGCGCTAGAATAAAGTGGCGGAGCAGCGATAAATTGCTAATTTTGAAAATCTTGATTCAAAGAGAAACTTCGTAAGCACACGCAAATGTCAACCCTTCCCATTAAACGCCAGCAAAAAGCTTGGAATGTTGTAAGCTCACAGGCATATTTTCGTAGACATGCGACATAAATTTGGCGGCAGCCAAATGATATTGCCAGCTCTTTTTTTTTCTTGGTTTTCTATTATGCTCCTGTTCTTCAACCGCCGTGAATTATTTCCGCCTGTATCCGGCAGTTTGTCAACAAAACAAAGCAAAAAACTATTTATGCGTGTTTCCCTTGGTCTAATGAGTTTTTTAGTATAGAATTAAATGGTCCTTGGTTGTGGTTTCAGGGTGTCGCTAGCCCTTCCCGCGGTTGCTTGACAGCAATAGCTTGATTCCGCTTATCACCTCCCCTCCCTGCCGATATTTCTGCATCTTAGGAAGCTCTAATTTTTACGGGATCTACATTCTGTAGGTAAAACTTCACGGGACCGTCTGGTCAGAACTCGATGAATCGGAAGTTATACCTTACCTTGACTTCAAAGAAATAGATGACACTTTCTCTGCCTATCAGAAGAAAGAAACGGTAGGCCCCGACGACGTACTGGTACGTTAACCTACTAATTACTAATCATCTTTGTCGTTACTAATTACATGTTTTTCTAACTAATCTCGGCGCAACCTTTATGTTCAGATCAATCTTATTTCTGCTTACATAACTTATCTCCGTTTTGCGAAAATCTTGTTCGATATTGTTTATGGCTTTCTGCCGTTATATCGATGTCGTTTGGAGTACCAGATTTATCAATAAGTACTGAAAGTCTGTCTGTTTTTTTATTCAAATTGTGTAAAAAGCCACTAATTTTGAGGCGGTATTCCGTTGTCTTTTTGTTTTCGAAGAGTTTTCTTTTCGTCTTTCTTATTTTTCTATCTGACGAATAATCAGTAACATCAAAGTTACAAAATATATATGGCCAGATTAACTTTTTTTGTATGCCTTTGACTTCCCTAAGCAGGCTTGACTGTCTAGCTGAAATTTTGTACATAACCATCATGATCGAGAGACTTTTGTGGAGTATATGGGTCAAGTACACCGAAACATCTAACTTTATGGAAAGTCGAATGTTATCGTTTCGGTGTAGAAATTTGTTCGGGTTGTTTTTCTGGATGTATGCTGTTTCTATTTTTAGCGAGAAGATGACGAAGATGGCCAATCCAAACCCAAAGAGCTCTCGTTCCTAGATAACCGACGCGCACAAGTATGTTCCCTGTTCTTGCTCTCCTCAATATTCATTCGCGTTGTTGCCTGTATCACCTTTTTATCTACCTTGATCTTCGTACGTGCGTCGCTGTGCCTGCATCCATGGCCTAACCGACGCGAAAACACGACTTTTTTGGCCAAGATTTGATGGTTAAATTAGCATTTAGATTGATTTTTTTTTTTCCAGTCCTCTGCAATCATTTGCGTGTCAGTAGGTTTAGTTTCGTGGTGTTCATCGCGTCACGTTGGGAGCTTTGCGGCTGGGATTGGGAGTGCTACCTTGCGGAATTTTCTTCCTATGCAGAACTGCCAGATCTTACTGAAAAAGATCAACATGACGAATGAGGAGATAGCAGAAGCTGTGATGACGATGGATCAGGGAGATAAACTTCCCAGGGACGTCTTAGATCAGGTAGATGTATTGCTTAGGCTTTTGCTAGATCTTTTGAGACAAACGGCTCTATGGCTGTTTGTCTCAAAAGATTTAATACGAGATGCCACCTGACCCTCACTCCATCTGTTAGGTTATTTCTCATCGCGGTTTTTCGATTTTTTGTTTGATAAGCGCATTGTTTGTGTAAAACGTTTTTGTAACCAGTGGCGTTATTTATATTTTCCCTGTCGTACATGCAAGGGCTATTGCCATGCCGTTTCTTCGTATATGAGTAAAGTCTTTTAGTTTTTCCGAAACCGTTAAAAGCTCCATTTGCCATGAATGCGAGTGGTTGCCTATGAGACTCTCTGGGTCTGACTTAGCAACAATAGTCATCGCTTAAATAAGATCTTAATCTCTCTAAATCTCGGTTTAAAAAAAATAACTTTATGCTCCGTTTACGGTCAAGCGACAATGCGACAATTGTTATTAGTTGGAAACATGTTTTCAATCAGCTGAGCTATATAGCTTTTTTTCATTTTATCGAGCGAGACCCCCCCTCCCCTCGCAGAGTTTCTCCGCCCCAAAATTTTGATTTCTTAAGGACGCTGATGTGAACGTCTACACACATCAATGCAATTGTAGAATCGACATGTCGAAATTAATTGAAGCAAAAAAAAAAAAGTTATATTATGCTTTATAGAGAGTCGTTATTTTCCTTCCGTTTTCGCTAGTGTGTGCCTGCTGGTTGCTGGAGATGCTACGTTGTTTTCTGCAATGCTAAGTATGTGCTAGCCCGTGTTTCTTTGCAGATGTTGAAATTCGTGCCCACGCCGGACGAGATGAATATTCTTAGTTCGCACCCCAAGGAAGTGGATCAGTTCGCTGCAAGCGATCGGTTCATTTTTGAAATGAGCAAGTGAGCTCCGCGTTTACACCGTTTCTTGTGAATATATTTTGTCAGATAGTTTGCGTTTATTCCAATATCGTTTCCTCTTTGGAATTTTTTTAAAACGCTGTTTTCGTTGATTTTTAGTGGTTATTCTTGTTAGCTTGCTGCTTCGTTTGGACTTGATATGATAGTGTCTGCGTGAGTATACGGACATCCCTGTCTTTACTTAAATGTCATGCCCTCGTTCAGGATACCGCACTATGAGCAGCGTTTAAAAGCACTCGTGTACAAGAAGGCATTTTGTGAAAGAATGACGGACATCAAGCCGAGAATTGAGTGTAAGACTTTTCATGCTTCTCTCCTTGGGGTACGGTGATGACGCAGGCGCCCCGCAGTTGAGCTCGTGTTATCCAAGTGCTAGGCGAGTAGCATGTTAGGCTTGAGTTGCCTTTTTTTTTCTACAGGTGTCGTTCGCGCTTGCAAGCAAACTTCTAGAAGCAAGCGTCTGCGAACTCTTCTGGAAATTGTACTCTGTCTCGGTAACTACATGAACAAGGGAGCCAGAGCGAATGCAGCAGGTATGCATGCCGGTTGTTATGCATCACTCTTATATTGACTGTAATCCGTTGTTTGTTTTTCCGGACGCTGGAAGCTCTTTTGATGATATTGCTATACCCTTTTGAGAGATTGCATACTTAAGAGCGCTTTAATACTTACGGGAAGCTAGTCTTTGAATGCGTGATGTGGTCATTATTAGAGTTCCACATCGATTTGCGCTAAATGGCAGGAAATCGCATAAAGATATATTCCTTTCTTTTTTTTTTATTATTAATATAGGGTTTAAGTTATCAAGCCTGAACAAAATCATCGACACAAAGTCGAGTGCAGACCGGAGAATAACACTCCTTCATTACTTGTTGGACATACTCGAGAAGAAGGTGAGCGGTTCGATGTACTGCGATATAAGACGTTAGCACTAGTTTCTCTTAGTTAAATTTTCTGCTTCTGTTTCCCTCTTGATATGTACGAGAAATCTTGTAAGCTTTAAGTATCATATCTTACGATAGTGTCAAGATAGTTAGCAAAACGTAATGATGAGTGTGAAGAATAGAGAACGATATTGGTTCTTGAGTGTGCCGTACTGGATCTCGATGGTTTGTTTTAAATCAGTTTCCTCAAGTTTTCAACATCGAAGAAGAGCTTCCGGATATCAAAAGTGCGTGCAAAGTCAAGTAAGTCGCTCTTAGTTGCGAGCTTCGTCGTTCTCTCCGGCATCCTTGTTGCTGTTCACTGTCATTTTCTGTTATCTGATTGCTTGACAGTTTTGTTTCGGTTGATGTTTGGTTGTTGTTGCTAACTTAACCTTGATTCTGCTGTTGTTAGCGCTTATTGTTGCTGTTCATTCTCATTCTCATTCGTGCGAAGTTAGGCGATATTTAGGTCTAGCTTGGACCTTCTGCAGCGCTGTTTGCCTGAGTATTCGACATGCTCGTAAATTGTACTGCGTGCTTTCCCCTTCTCTTCGCAGCACGGCTGAGCTCGTTCAAGAAATCAATGTTTTAAAGGCAGGACTTAAGGAGCTTGAAAAGGTTTGTAAAGACATCGTGTCCGAGTCAATATCACGTCTTTTTTGGATTTTATGCATTTGTATTAACAATACTATTTGTATTAACAATGCTATTTGTATTGTTTATCCCCACCGCTTCCACTGTTGGGTCAACTCCTCCGCATTGCAGGAATTGGAGTACCACAGTGGACTCAAGAAGAAGGAAAGACTTCCCAACGATCGTTTTGTTGACGTCATCTCCAGTTTTGTGAAGGTGTCGAATTTTTCCGTTACGGAAGTGGAGGAAATGAGCTCGGACATGAAAGAGCGGGTGCGTGTTGAGTTGCTGTAGCTTGTTTATTTTTCGCCTGCTTGTTCTACCAGCTGTCCATCCCGTTTTAACGCGGGATTTGTAGTGTTCGTCATCGTTTGGTGCTAACTCTAGCTTTTCTTCTTGTATTTTTTTTTTCTTGTTTCTTTTTGTAGCTGGAGAAGACCATCGCTTTATTTGGCGACGACCCGAAAACCTTGACTAGCGACGAGTTTTTTGGAACATTCAACGCTTTTCTCACATCATTTGCGGTAAGTGCACTCACTGTGATAGCTCAGTCGTTGCCCGGGACTCATTCTTTCAAAACTACTGCGTTGGCCTCTCCTGAGCATGCTCTGATGTTCATCATTCACCGATAGACCTCACCTTGTCTACCGTGTGCTGTTACTAATCGACATGTCGCAACGGTGGCCAAAGCGTGCTATTCGAGCCAGCACGTTTTTTCGCAGAGCTGTCGTACTTCAACGCGCGAATGTTGGCTCGAACGTGTCTGAGCTTGTATTCAGTTGTCCGTTACTCATATATCATCATACATAAACCGGCCACCGAGTTTGACTTAAGCCCTCCAACTCACAAGGAAGTGACTGCGGTTATTCGGAAAACGAAATCAAGTGGTTCCCCTTGTCCTTTAGACCACATCAGTATTCTTCCAATGAAGCACTGCCCTACGCTAAGTACGTATCTTTGGCAGATTCTGACAGTTTGCTGGGAGCAGAAAATCGAAGCTTGGAAAAATGGTATAACCATTCTCGCTCACAAATCAGGCCCAGCAGATCAGCCCTCGACCTTCCGACCAATAACACTGGAAGGCAAAAATATTTACCTCCATCTTGCTAAACCGCATCTAACGCTTCATGACGTCCAACGACTTCATAGAAGACACATTCCAAAAGGGATTCTGGTCCGATATCTCGGGCACGATCGAACGCACAGAAACCATGACGTTTATGATCAACAACGCTAGGTTAAGGCAACGAAACTTAGTCATAACTCTGCTCGACCTTAGGAACGCCTTTGGAGAGGTGCACCAAAACATCCTCGACACTGCTGGAATACCGCCACGTCCCTCCGGAAATAGGTAGGCTAGTGCGGAGTTTGTACCAAGGTTTCCAGGTCTCTATTGCAACTAAATTATTCTTAACGGATCGGATTTGTGTCCAGCGGGGGGTCCTCCAGGGAGACAGCCTTTCACCACTATCATTTAACCTTCTTGTCAACACATTAATAAGTAGTATAAAAGCCGAGAAAGTGCGATGCTTAGGCTACACTAGTGCATGCTCCACTATTACCCGACACTGGTTCCAGTTCGCGGATGACACTGCAATAACTACGGCAAACGAAGAAGACATGGGCTGATCTTCACATACGAGTAGGAAAATGCCATACTTTCGGCGTAAAAAAGTCGGGCTCGCAGTCGATGCAATGCAAACCAAGCATAAAGATCGCAAATCAGCGAGTGCCTCCAGTCGACGTGGGTGAAAGCTTCCACTACCTCTGTAAGGAGTTTAGCTTCAGTATGAGCTGTGATAGTCTGAAGACAAAGCTTCTAGCTGATGTCTCGCAGTATCTTGCAAAAATCGACCTTATTCCAATCAAGCTATTCCATAAGATGAAGATTGTCAACCAGTTTGTTTACTCCAAATTGCGTTGGAGATTTTCTATCTATGACCTAACCAGCACGTGGGTGAGAAGGAATGTAGAAAATGTTATTTTCAATAGCGTACGTAAATGGTTGGAAATCCCAATAAGTGGTAATATTTCCCACCTTTCGTTCCCTATCAAAGATCTGGGTCTTAACTTTAAAAGGGCAACCAACTTTTACGAGGAATATCAGCTATCGGTTCGGAGATTGCTGGGAACGTTCGGCAGCGAAGAAGTGTGGCAAATTGTTAATTAAACTACAAATAAGCATTTCGAACATGACAAAATCGTCAGTCTTGCCACCAGCCAGAATGCTGAAAAGGCCCAATTAAAGCAGAAACTATAAAAGCAGTGCACACAGAAAAGCTAAACTGAAAAAACGCATCTTTCTGTCTGCTAAAAGAGCAGAGCAAAATTATAGCTCATCTTAAGGACCAGTGCACCACCTAGTCATTGCAAAAGTGGCATCAGAATTCATGGCGTCACAAAATTTTGTCGAAAAGCTTTAAATTTTAGCCTTGCCAATGGCTCCAATCTAAAACGCTGGACCAAGACCGACGGCGGGAAATGCAAGCTATGCGGCTCAACTCGGCTTCACGTGTTCTCTTGGTGCAAGTCAGCCTTAGACCGATACCTATGGCGTCACAACCCCCATATCACAAACAATTGTCCACTACCTTATGCAAGCAAGGGATGCAGGAACGAAAATTTACACAGAACTGCAGGGCTCCAATTTACCTCACCCATCGCAACTATTCGCGGCGCAAAGTCCGGACATGGTAATAGTAAAACAGGGCAAAATCTCTGTCATCGAACTAACGGTACTCTTCGAGACTAACTCCAGCAAAGCCCGAACTTTTAAAGCAAATATATACAAGGATCGCCGCAGCCAACTCCTCAATCCATGTGAAGACTTTCGGTTGATTCCGGTGGAGGTCACCACTCTAGGCTTCTTTACAAAGAACAACTACGAATTCAAAGAGACTATGAGGGACGTCGGGATCTGCGTAGATGTCTGAGGTGGCGATCAGGTCAACTTTCTATATATACTGTAGACGTAGTAAAACGCGGAACTGTCCTGAACTCTTAGCCTATATCTAAAACTCAGGAAAGCTGATGCAAGACCGACCTTACCGTATTGCAAAGATGTATGTAGACTTAGGCGACCATTTTCTACAAGAAATATATGGTGATGTTTAAAAAAAAAATTATTATTATCATTTTTTCATTTTTATTCACCTGGACAAGGCATTTACCAATGACTGGTTTAACACAACATACGGTGTCGAGTTGAAAAAAGCCGACCTTCGACAGCTACTCCTCCTTGCAACAAAAAACCAAGTATTTACGGCTTACCAAAACTCACAAGGAGAAACTAGCGATGAGACCAATCTTGTCCGCAACCGGCACGTACAGTTACAACTTAGGAAAGTTGCTGGATGAACTCCTGAAGCCTCTATCTGTCAGTGAATTCGCCATATCCGACATTGGCAAATTTGCTGAAGAAATACTTAGTGCTAGATCGGTAGAAGATGGCAATATGCTTGTATCATACGACGTCACCGCCCT
>QQSS02176277.1:0-14945 GCA_003687565.2 Craspedacusta sowerbii | reverse complement strand
ATCTATCTATCTATCTATCCATCTATCTATCTATCTATCTATCTATCTATCTATCTATCTATCTATCTATCTATCTACTAAGTCCGCCCTTGTAGAGAATTCAGTCATTCTATTCAGAAAAGCTTATCCGAAAAGCAAATACAATTTTATCTCGCGAGATTTCAACATTCTTCGATTGGCTCTGTGCCAGCAGATTGTCCCTAAATTCCGCAAAATCGGGTGTTCTTCGTTTTCGTCCTGAGAATAAACGATGCGAGGTTAAATTGAATGTAAAACTTAAAAAACAAACGTATATCCTTATCTAAGAAGACTAATTATTTAGGTATCGTTTTGGTGCTAGTAGTATCAATTTCCAACGTACAAGATGATAGAACTATTTGACATCGATGTTAAAATATATAATCCTAAAGCAACCTTTGGAAAAGAAGTAAAGTCTTGTTATATACTTGATATCAATCTTCACTGCTATGGTTGTGGTTGCCATGGCGCTTCCTAAAGCACTATTTATGACTTTTTATGTCCCCGTTTAGAATAGCTTTGTCTATGTTCATTAGCTCGCAGTTTCTCTGAGCGATGATATTTAGTATCCATTTGTATTCTGAGCGACTTCGCTTGCGTGCTACTGTTGAATACATGCTTGGTTGAATGAGTTCATTTGCCTACGAATCAGCTCATATAATGCTTGGTTTCTTGCTTTTTCTCGAGTTGGTCTACTAACTTTTGACTCTTAATCCTTAGCAGGAGCTTGTCTACTATATGTGTATCTCCTAATTACGTTATTTATTCTTGAGTTGCTATGTCTCCTATTCTTATGTTTAAACTGCTACAAATATTTTAATGGGATTTGCTATGTCATTCGCTTATTATAATCTGGGCTCCTATGCTACCGAGTGTTTTGTTAGAAGATAATGATGATGACGAGGAGGAGGAGGAGAAGGATAATGATGATGATGATGATGATGATGATTATGATGACGATGATGATGATGATGATGATGATGATGATGATGATGATGATGATGATGATGATGATGATGATGATGTTAATGAAGGAGATGACTACGATAACAGAAAAATCAATTTCGATAATCTTATGACAACAATATTTGCTAATTGTGGCTATATGTTTCAAAATTACAGAACTCTTAATATCTCCGTCATCCTCTTCTAACAAGAACCACAAAAAAGCTCGTTCTTGGATACAAAAACGCCCATAATACATCCTGTGCGATATTTTCATGTAATAGAAGTTGCACTATCGTGAAAATTGCAATATTTACAAGGATTGCTTCCTAATAACGTGTGTATTCAATAAATAACTAAACACGTGTCTGCTAATGAATTTACAACAAGCCTCCACGAAACTTCGCCATCATGTGATTATTTTCAAGAGCATAACTGCATTACAGTATTTTTGCAAAGAATTTCTATGTTGACCGTCAACGAAACGCATGTGAGAACCAGGCGAATTGGTTCGAACTTTCGCAAAGGCCAAGCCATCTCATCCAAGAACGAACGACCATACAAACTCCTTCGCTGACAGCTAGTCCAAAAGAAATTCCAGCATCCGGCAAGACGAGTTAATTTCTAAGAATTCAAAACTCTTATCGACAAGTCACGAAATCCTTCGTAATCGCCTCATGTGTAGCCGGAGGGTTCCGAAAACATCTCGTCAATCAGCAATCATCCATGATATAAATTTAACGTGTTGCGTCAAACTGCGGATCAGGTATGAGATTTAGCGTATTCAGGATCGCATCCCAGGTCTCAAGGGCCGTTGGCTCGATCTGAGACGGGGGTAAGAGAAAACCAAACTGACCAGTGTCGCGTAGCTCAATGGCGAAAGAATAGATTAGATTCAGGTTTTCCCGCATCCAGTCTATGCCCGTTCCGCCGAGAGGCCCTAATGAAAGAAGAAACAAGAGTCTGCCATTTTCACACAACATTAATCCCGCACAACACTTCAACCTTTTTAGCCAGGCGAAAAACATGTAAGCGCAGCTCAAAGATGCAAGTATTAGCATAAAAATAGGATGTTACTAAATATGACGTGACTTTATAATACCGATGTTCGTTTTTTTTTCGGCGCAGTATAGCCTTCTATTAGGAAAGGCAAGCATGGGCAGAACTATCGGCATTCCTCAGCGAACCGTGCTTCTTAAAGTTATGGGACCTGGGTACGAAAGGTGTAGGATTCCTCTGGTAAACGGGCAACAGTACGAAATCTATAAAAGCAGTTGTCAGTTCTAGATAGCTTCCCGTTTTGTAAGGTCGCTTATTATATGAATGTGTGAAGAATGCACTTGCTTCACATTAAACCACCACATCTCATTCACGCCATTAAGTGGCGCAATGTGCATTTAAAAGATTACATAATTTACGATACGGAATTTTACGGAATTTAAAACAATCTACGGTACGGATTGGATAATTTACGAGAGGAATTCTAACTCAATGACTCCCAAGATAGTCTTGTCCATGCTAAGCGACGAGGTCACAGGGTAACTATACTATCACGGATCAATCTGCGACAAGGGGTAACCTGTGCCGAGCACATGGCGCCAGAACGCACACCGCATGAAATCACGCGTGGTTTCTCAGAACATGGGCGACAAACCCCGTGAGGCCTTGGGAACTTTTGATCCAAGTTTTTAAACATCCCCCAGAATCCAGTAGCAACATTTATGAAAAGCATAGATCTAAGTTGATAATCACCAAGGGACCCACGCAATTGTTACCATAGCGAATCACAACGGAATGAAAGCTGGCAGCAAACTTATGACGAGACCCAAGGCGACTGAATGATTAAACCTGCATCGGGCGCAAAAGTTACGAAATAACCAACATCCCTCCCTCTTAATAGCTTTGCTAGAAATAAGAAGAATGTGAAATTCGCGAGTAATAAGAAGAATGGGAATTCGCGATTATTTGGCTCATGAGCCGCTCAATTTCTCTCCGAGTGATAAGAACCAAGGTTATGCAACGCAAATCAGCTCGGCAAACATCTCCACAGAGAGGTAGACCGAACTTCTGCTTGTTAGCCTTGCACTCAGTGGCTACGCCAACAAATTCGCTTATATGTTTTTAACGTAGGCTTGCGATGTTTTATGGATAACCCACCTTCCTTGTAAACCCGTTTTCGTGAGTAGCAAGCAAAAGCAAAATTACTGAAATTCTGTGGAGATACGGCCTCTGTTTGAATTTGCAGATGACTTATGCGAGACGCCTAAACGACCTTCTTTTGAAAGCCTTTGTTTTTAAGTATTCTTAACCATGCTATGGAGCGGGAAAGAATGTATCAGTTACCAATTTTATTTTCTTATATGTAGATGGAATTTATTAACGTTATGAATGTATGCTACGATCATTTGTGAAAGATAAAGGCACCAGCCCTTTCGCTGGTGCTGCCGGGTAACCGGACAAATTAAAAAAAAAAAAAAAAAAAAAAAAAAAAGAAACGAGACGTCTTTGTTTTCAGTTCTGATGTTCTCCTTGATGTATGGATGGATGGAAGTATGGATGGATTTATGGATGGATGTATGGATGGATGTATGCATGAATGGATGGATGGATGGAGAGATGGATGGATGGAGAGATTGGATAAGTAGTTAGATAGATAGATGGGATAGATTTGTCGATGACGCAGTTGGGTGGTTGTTGGTTTGTTTTTCCAGGATTCAATGATTGATTGATCGATTGTTTGAAATTCTTTTACAATTTTCTTCATTTCCTACTTTCACTATTTATGAACTTGTTTGTTTCATGCACTTCGATCTTTCGCCATTCACCTGTTTTTTGATCCTTTATTTTTTCATTATTTACTGGATTATAGCTACAGTAAACGGCGAGGTGAGTTTAAGAGAATCCTGCTGACTCCTTGACGTCGAAGCAATAAGCCAACAAAAAATCTTTTATGGCTTGGCTCAATTCAGGATATCGTTGGAAGAAATCCCACTAGCCGATGCGCAGTTTCGTCGATGCGTCAGAGAATGCATGGCGACTTCCTGACGACTACTAGCGAAAGGGTCGTGACAAACCCCTCTCAAATAAGATCATAATCTGAATCACACTGTAATGGCGTCCATTAAAAATCAACAACCCGCGCATGGTTCCACCGCAGAATCTGATAAACAAGCATTCCTCATGACGACACTCCTAAATTGGAGAAGAAATGGGATGACGCGTTTTGTTCATCTTAATTTTCATCTTAATATCCATCTTGCAGAAAGAATGCAAATCTTTGTTGCCCCAAGTAAGGTTGATGTAACTGAGCATTCTTGGAATCAAGAAATGTTTAGAGTTCAACTGCTTGTTTGTAGATGTCTTAGTTGACAATGCTTGGCTATCGCACAACAAGAACCGCAACAACAACAAGAGCGACAACAACAGCAACAAGAGCAACAACAACAACAACAACAACAACAACGACAGCAAGCACCACAACAACAAGATGTGTCTCTCTAAACACCATTTCGGCAGGTGCAAAGTTCTAGTGGCAGGAAACATGGCTATAATTAAACACCAAACCATTATCAAACTTTCCAAGATACATTGTCAAAGTATTGAAGATTTTTCGTTCGTTTGTGCTCACGGAGTTTGATTTTGCAATCAATATTTAAAGTAAAGGGAGGAGAAATTGCCAAGAAGTGAGAAGTTGACAGAATATAAAAGCAGGCTTTGTTCGCCTTTTAACAACAGCAAGATTTGCGCTGATCCCATTTCCTTCAACAGCAAGGAAGGTTTCCTTCAACACCATGCTAGTGCTTCCATAAGTCTCAGTTTTCCTTTTCGATATATTGACTTCATAAACTTTCCTAATCTAGTATTTTGGCTTGACTGGTGGGAAATAATCAAAGCTTGCTGTCGCTTAATGATTCAAAGCAAGTTCCGTCTTTTAATTACAACATCTTGAGTTGAGAGAACTGAAGTTGACGCTTGAAAGGCTGGATCCATATTTAAAAAAATGTATCAGGCTATATAAACTTTTCAAGCACCACGCATCCATAGATTACGTACGATTCAAATATGACTATGGTTTTGATTTCTTAGATTTTCAATTTCATTAGGTTTCCCCGTAGGCGAACTTTTGAAAAGACGTCACCGGTTTGTGACAGTTTTTTCCTTGCACTACTGTGAGATGGTTGGTCCAATTTCGCGGTAAAGATGCCTAAGTATGTAGCCTTGCTAAGAGCTTCTACTAGATTCAAGATTCAAGAGTCAAGATTCAATTTATATCTACCTATCTACCCAAAGATAAGGCCGATTAGCAAAATAAGTCAGACAATTAAAAATATCTGCATGAGAGGGAGAGCTCGGTAGCAATTCCTATCGGAATCGAGGAGCTCACCAAGACTTTCTTGCTCTGTGTATTAGAAGCATAATCAATTTGTGCGTATAGGAATGGCCTTCATATAAATTTAATATGCAATAAAAATTTTTAGATTCACGCGAAGATTGACGCGGTTAAATGTGGATCAAGCAGGTGCTAATCCCTTTGCACTTTGGTATGAGGGTACGTTGTTTCAATAGAATTGGTTCACAAGCGCTCACAAAACAATAGCAAATATATCAGCTGCTGTGATGTCAGTTAATATTTATCAGTAAGAAAAGTGTGCACATGTTGGTCAAATTGTTTTTTGCTGACTTTGACGTCTATGATCACAATGAGTAGATCGTTTGGCAAGTTAGAGCCGACAGACCTGATAGCGCTACTCGGCTACTTAACTGTCCGTACCTTTCGCAAATCGAGAATGGTCCCGTTCGCATTACTTGTAGTCTTTATTTTTCTTGCAAATCAAGAAGCATTTTCAGAGGCTGTGGTAGTTCGCCCATGATCCTCCCAGGATTCAGTCACGTGTCCATAAACACATGTTTAATTTAACAGGTCTTCCAATTTCGATATATTTAGTATTGGAAAAGCGCCGACGTAAGTTCGCGGAAAGCAGAGAGATTATGACTCGACTCTCGTTTCTGTATGGAGGCTAAGCAATTAAGATCTAGTATTAGAACACATATTATCTTTTTATGTCTGGGAGCGTAATTTAATCGGTTTAAGATCAATGGCTGGTAGAAGCAGGAAATTATTCCCTTGAACAATTTGGCCAAAGGATAGCCCTAGTTTGGGAATGAGTATTTTCGAAGACTGCGCCCTATATAAGTATAGTATCTTGTCGTTCTTGTCATTAGACACGTCAACTGCCAGGGTCAGTCTGATCCAGCGAGACACGTGCGACTTATCAGGTCCCGTCAGGCGCGAAACTACCGTCTGATAATCGATTTGTAATTTTAGCTTTTGTACATACCATGCAAATCACACTTCAGTTATATAAAAATATTGCGTAACTCACTTTCAAAATTAACATGAAAATATACTACTTAATCATACTTAAATGTAAGTATTGCGGCAACTGTTGCATCATCATCATCATCATTGTTGCATCTTTCAGCTGGGCAAGGTCTCTCGATACCCTTTAACTTATCCTTGCAGCGTCTAAACATTTTAAACCACAAAAGGAAAGCGGAGACAAAATTTCAAAATCTAATTGATGATGTGACAAAATCATGATTATGGGACAGCAGGTCAACGTTTCTTCCAGCTTGCCGAGCAAAAAAACTAAGAAGCATCTGTATAAAAAAAAAAAAAAAAAAAAAAAACATGGGTATAAGGCATCTGCAGGTAACTTTATAGTGAGGTGTCCTATATCATTAGAGGCCAATTATTCTGCGACCGCGGTCGAATGTAAACGGAATAAATTAAAAGCATCAATAGCTAAAAAAAAAAACCTGACTGGAAAGAGTAGTCTTCACACTAAGCAACGAAGAGATGAGATTTTTTCTCTTGGATCGCATGTTGTGACCTAAAAAATTAGGGTGCTTCGCAAAAGTGCGATTCATGACTCCCAAATCTGTAATACTGCTTCGTGCTTTACCGCAATCGAAGGGTTTAGATTGCAGCACATGACATAATTTAAGTCCCAGTTGTCTAATCAAGGCATCTGTAAGATAACTCGAGCGACCCACTGTTATTTGAATTTTAGCCAAGTGTAGGTGAAGCATCTCGCTAGTCATAAATTAGGAAGATCATGCGAACATTTCCTATAACATTCGCAATGCTCACGATATGATACAAAATAAACAACAAAGAAAGTCCTCAGTGATGAAGGGTCGCATATGCAGTTTATTGGTGTGTCCATTTACGTATACCAGATGACAATTCGGAGTTGATTGTGTCCATAGGGAAAGATAGAAAGCGTACCGGAGCCCCTCGCAGAAGCGCAAGTACAGTTTTCTTAAAATTCATGTGTGTTTAGTAAGGCTAAGTTAAATAAAAAAAAAATACTCACCCTTCATGCATCCCACAATCTGTTCGTCGTGGGTGTAGCAGTCCATGAATCGCAACCGCCATATCTTCGTGCTATCGACCAGGGCAACAGATCGGCTAACAGCTGCTCTGCTAAAGCGTCGTAAGTCTAGCAAAAGCAGCCGTAACGCCACAGAAACGAGAAGAAGCCTGCGATCAAATCCAAACAGAAACACTAGTAAGGAGATCGATCGGACCAGTATGGCGACGTTGGATGACGACAAAATGGGCCATGTATCCGCCGAAGCCGGTCGAAACATCGACCGAAAGAAAACATGTTGAAACCCTTCAGTCTGCAGAAATATACGGGCAATAATTCTTCCAGAGATGTACGCCGCTCAATGCTGGGCAGTCGCTGCCTCAGTACAGACTTATAGCGAAGGTAGCAGAGAGGCGCTTCTTTCGCAACCACAATTCTCATTAGCGCGATCCAGTAGGACAATTAAACAACAAGCGCAAGAAATAATTACACAGGTCGTAACTACAGTACAAAAGAATTCTGTTTCTTAAACAACAATATGATATACAGTACATGGAGATACCAAGACAGAAATATAGAGATTATTGCTGCGAGTAAATGCAACAAAAACTGAAAAATAGAACACATCATTTGCCGAAAAATATCTGTTCTAGGGTCGTTCACCGTCTTAAATAAAGATGACAGCGAACAAGAAAACGCTTACAATAAGCTGCAACACGATCTTCATGCTACTACGAGCAGTTACGAACGGACCCAAACTTATTACTACCACGTCTCTTCGACAAGTCGCCAACAAAAAATCGAAGCGCGGTCAAATGGGAGAAAAAAAGGAAAAAAAAAAAAAAAAAAACAAAACACAAGGAGTAAGGAAAACAATATTTTTTAATTTTCAATTAATCATAAAGTCTACAGAGCACAGCTTCCATATAAAACGAGGAAAAGTAAGGGATGTAGCAATACTCTGCTTACGAATACATAATTGTATAAGCAGGGATAACACTGATTAACATTTTTACAGGTCGCCAGATACACTCCCCACCCTCCAAAGGTTCTACACTGAGCCTATTTCGGTTCTGGCTCGACGAATCAAGCCAGTAGTAGGACCTGCATTACCGATCGCGCCCGTCTAGACTGAAACAGCATCAAGTGGTCAGACTTCAGCCTCCTGCGTTTCAATTACCTACTGCCGACACACACACCCAGCATCCACTTGCCGCGCCTCAAACAAGTGAAGGCCGTATTAGAGGTAATAATACTACGTAGCAGCGACTGCAGAATACAAGTGGGGAGAGTACAGAGCCAAGTAGAAGCATGCTCTACACACAAGATCCTTTTCCCTAGATGGAAGACAACTTCATTTGAGTTGCTACAGAGAACATCCATCCCAGAGCGAGATCTACACATCTCTACTAGTCTTCCCTTTCCCCGGTACACTTAGTCGATGCAGGGAGACGAAGATGCGCGATCGTGGTTACATACACGCACGGCAAACTAAGAATTTGTGGATGCACATGTCCCTAACAACTTAGACATCAATCTATTCGATATTTGGTAGTTGGAGCTCTGGCATCTGGGACGCAGCTGAACTTAATTGCACTGAATGCGATAGGTTTCAGCGAGACACATTTTGAACGCGACCACCTCCATCTCCTGGACTGGTGTAACCGTTCACGACAGGCGCCCCTCGATTGGCTCGCGCCGGAAGGCTGCCTCCAGGCGAAGCGTCAGCAGCCACCGTCATAGTGAGCCGCGTGGGAGATGGAGGTCCACTGACGTTCATCGAGAAAGCTGCTCGGTCACGCTCCCCTGGAGGCTGCACAAACAAAATGCATTCACATTAATAGCACTCAAAACAAAATAACGCATGCTGCGCAATTTTAACACAAACAAACATACGTACCTACACATGTGTCTGGCTACCAGAGCACAGCTATTCACCCCCATTCACCCACACCTTCCTAAGAAACTACTTTCTCAACATAAATGGGTCACTGTGATGCTCGAGGCAAATATCCACAACTGAACACAAAGGTCGTCACCCCGACTGCATCGCCGATCCCATTAGCAAATCGACACGACTCTTACACGGCTAAGGAGTTTTTTTTTAACAAGCTCCACAATTCTCATATAATATCCTTATACATACCCGACGAATGATAGTGGTGATCGATTGAAGAAGGATTGTGGCAAACGACGCGAAAAGCCGTTAACGCAAACGATCATCCTTCATTCTAAGATTAGGCTTCATAAGCACGAAAATAATATATCTCGGCTAAAAAAAAGGTCGAAATCAGGCCTACCTGCTCCAACAGCTGGCGCAAGCGTTGCAGCTGGGCTTCCAACTGCCTGTTGTGATCTTCCAGTATCTGCATTCGCGCTTCCAATCGGCCTTTGTGTTGCTTCAGAATCTTCGCCTCGGCAACAACTTCAGCCTCGCCGGCGAATTCGGCGCCACGCGGGAGAATGCTGCTGGCCTCACGCGGGGGTGCGCGGACGCTCTTCAGACGCGTGTATTCCGCCTCCAGGCTCCTGCACAGAGACGAAAAGTTCCACTTCTACCATGCGGCGCTCAACAATCGATCAGTACAAGACGCAATGCGAGGAAGTACCTTAGAAACAATCTGCTACAATTCGAAATAATGTTTCCTACAACCCTATAATACATTTCAGTACTATTTAAAACCGCTTATCGTTTACTTCTATCTTAAAACAACAAATAAATACAACGCCAAGAGCCTCTCTCTTACTTGTGCTCGTCTTCAAGTTCGCGGATGATGTCATTGATGTCCTGCTTTTGCTCAGAGTCGAGACGAGCGAGAATTTGCGACGGGCTTTGAGGCTAGTGCAAACCAAATACAAACATAACATAACACGAAATACAAAGTGATAGCGTAAAAGAAGACATGAATATAAAGCAAAATTGACACCCTCCCAACATCATGCACAAAAAAGCAAAACGGGATTAGCATTAAGATTTTTCTTTTACATCGTAGAAAAGTGCTTCCAGAAAGCCAGCCGTTCTCGAAAGAGAAGACACGTGGCTCCTGGATCAAGCGGCGCAGTGGTAACACCCGCCTGCGACGACGCAGACCAAGGAAATGACAAAACTAAGGTAAAACTTGCTGGGGCAAGCGTGCTTAAGCCCCCCCCCCCCGCGTGACCCACACAGCGCAGTGAGCTTGTTCTCAATTGAATATGGAAACAATTTAAGTACCTAACGGACATGCTTTTAAGAATATGCTTGCTTATGAAAGCAGGCAGTAATGCACAGAACGTGGGCTCACTTCCATGCAAAGCAGCAAATAAATGAGACGACAATAAAAAAACAAACAAACAAACAAACAAATATATGCCAAACAGCGTGTGGTAAATCCATAACTTGCGCTCTTTGTGAGAAGAGAAATACATATACAACACAAGGGAAACATTGATCAGGACTTACCGAAGATCCGTTTGCATCGCCGTTCAGACTAGAACAGGGGAAAATAAAGGCATGTCTAAAGCATCTGCAATAATAGCTTTTCTACTACTATTGAGCCTTAAATTTATATTTAAGGCTCATTGCAATAATAGCTACAGTTGCGCTACGGATTAGCAGATTCTCTCAAAGACACAATAAATTTTATCGTTCTATTTCATCTTTAAAAAACAATCGCAGCCCTCATCGTTTCGTCGGCATTCGAAACAGCTTCGTAAAAAGATTTACGCATAGAAATACACGTACGGAAAGAAGGAAAGGTCTAACCTTTGCGCCATTTGTTGGATCAGGCGATGTTCCTCATTACTAAAATGAAGAATAAAAAAAAAAACACACCTATGAATTACGCATATTACCAGTGCAGAAGTGACCGCAGTACAAAGAGTCCATCTCAGCACACCCATAAGATACCCCTCCTCCTGGCGCTCAAGCCAATCAGACTGTCACCAACTTGAAGAACGCGTGCCCTTTAAAAACGATTCAGATACTTTCCGTCTAAGATAACCAATAATGCCTCCATGGCAAAAGTCAATGGAGGCTCGACAACGCGTAACTCGGCATATCCGACCATCACGAGAGTACACTGACACATGCCATGCGTAAAGGCAGCACACACTTACATGACATCGAATCTGAATTTAGTCGGAGATGACGGTGTGCTATCAAAGCTAGAAAACAAAAACCTGCCTTCAGATTAGCCTATAAATACGTCAAACTATAACTTATACATAAAAACGGTAGCTTCTACTCTCTAGTAACTCTGGATTTCAAATTCAGTGTACGAACTAGTGATAGATACTAAGCCAGTAGCATACACTTAAACACCAAGCAAAGCAAAGAAACAACAAAGAAGACCATTCCAGCGCAGGCAAAAGGATAGGAAACAAGGATATGCCCGAAGGTCGATCCCTTCCTCACCTCGAGAAGGAGAATGACATGTCTGGAGTCGCTGGTATCGACGGCCTAAATAATGAAACGGAAGACATGATCAACTTTCAACTGTTAGAAACAGCCACATCAAATAAGAAGAAAAAGAGGCGATGCATTCCACGCCTGCCGTAACGTCAACCTATGCACAATACTGAAGCGAATGTGATCCTTACGTTATCTAACACGCATCATTTCATCAAAAAAAAAAAAGACCACGCTCGCGACCAGGTTCTTACGTCTCTATGCTGCTACCCTCCATAATAGTTTGCACAGGTAGATATCCCAGTTTTTTGGGCGGCCTGCTCCGGTATTTCCTCGATTTGAACTTGTTTTTCATCAACTTGACGAAATCCGATAGGTCCTCACCAGTAGTGGTCTGCAGTAAATAAAGAGTGCACTATACTTACCACTAACATGAGGCACGTACATACAAAAGCGAGCAAAACCAGAGGTATCTGCAGACAGGCAATATACTTAACAGTTTGCCGAACGGTACACCTCGTATCTGCGTAGAAAAACAAATTATCTATCGTCTCATCGCTAATACAAACGAACTCAACTAAAAGAGTTCAGCACGGGTCAAGTTATGGATAAAAATATGCGACCAACGAAAAGTACAGCTTCTCTGCTGTCAGCAGCATCTAGTATGGAACTATGGCCATCTTTTATCTTATGAACAATCAGGTTTCACGTTTACCGAATGCCGACATCGAAGTCACAAAGCCGATGCCGGCAAATTAATCATTCACCGGTCCCGAAATCAAACAAGCCTACTTACTTGCAAGATAAGCATAAGAACTCCATCACATTAGATTATACGGAGATACAGAAATACTATACTATATATATAAATCAATCATTCACCGTTCCGGAAGATAAGCACAAGAACTCCATCACATTAGATTATACTGGGAAACAGCTATTCAATAATTCATAATATGTTCATATACTAACACTACATTTAGATAGAGACCATCCCGATTGAAATTCAGCGACTTTCCGTTACAACAATCAATGAGACGCCCATCTATCATACGAGTGATGACGCTTCGCTTGATACTACTTATGTCTTGATTGATTTCGATTGTGCAGGGGAATTCCAACTTAAAAGGCCGATAAAGAAGGGGATTTTCAACAGGGCTACGATGATACTCGAGACGGAAACTTACCGCTAAGCTGTACTGATGCATAGGGTGGGTGATACGGTGCGTCTTCGAAACTCGACCAGACCAAAAGCAACTCTACAAAGCAAATACATGCATTGAGCAACCATCGCCAATGAAAACATGTCAAATCTTGTAGACCGGCAGACAAATCTGGTCATGCGATTCGTATTCATGACTTAACAGGCTGATTTCGTGGCCATTGGTCTATCGATTCCAGTTCATTGAAACAGTCGCTAATCGTGGAGCCACATGAATGCATTTGAAAATGGGCAATGGGGCGGTAAAGTTTCCGCGTTAGCCAAAGCTATAGAATTTAATGCAGAACAGGTCCATCACCACTTTTAATCACGTAGAGAAGAGACATGGAAGAAAAACAAACAAACAACAACGACAGAAGTCGAGCATTTAACCTGACATAAATCGTAGTTGAAACACTTGAGACAGCGGTAGCGGAAGCCGATGATCGGGTATTCTTTGCAGATGTTGCACTTGGCCTCGTGCTTAGCCGTCTCAGCAGCAGCCAGGCGGTGCAGCACAGGCACCCAGACCAAAGACTGCGGCTCGGCCGATGTCCAGTCGAGGAACTGCGCCGAATCGATCTGCTGCGGGCTTTTCGCCTGAACGAGCCCACAGAAATAAAGCAATAAACCAAACCTATGATCACATATGCACTGATTGACTAGTTAGCAACAGCAAATCAAATTAATATTGACTAGCCAACTCTTAGGAAATTGTAATCTTCATTGAATATTATGGCCCAATAAACGTACTCTCTTTGCTTTTTTGCCACAGGATGTAACTAAGAACGTACTGTGCTAGCTATTATATTTATCAAAATAACTAAGTTACAAGTTTGCACCTTCTCAAAGCAGCTCCGAACACTGGGCTCGATGTTACTGCCACCGAAAGCGGCAATTTCACCCAGCTGGCGCGGGATCTAGAAAGTCAATCGACCAAGAAAATCAGATAGCAGCAACAAGCTTAGACTCATGCAACATCGAACTCGTGACTATACCTAGAAGAAGGTCAAAGGATGCCAAAACGATTTCAGCATTTCACTTCATCATGCCACGCTTTAATTTTTTATCGCAGCGCCTAATAGGCTACACAAGTCAACAGGTTATGGACTAGCAGCCCGAGTATGTCATCACTAAGTCACGTGGAAAAACCGCACCTGTACAGCATCGTGCAGAAGCAAACCAAGCTTCTTCGAATTCATGAGCCCACTTCCACTAGTCGCTTCAGAGAACAGATCTAAAGACAAGCACGTGGAGCTGCTACTGCGAACTAGAAAGAAAGTCCTACACCACGAAACGGCGAATCGCTGGCTGCCAAAGCCATGGAAAATCCAAATACTCGGAAAATTCAAAGAGACAAGTGCTGCACTTCGAACGGTGATTTCATAAACTTTGCTTGAAATGGAGACTTTCGCGGCCCGTGAGAAAGAAGTCGCTACGGTCTCAGGAGCTAGACCAAGGCATAAACCACGGGGAGCTGGACTGCCCACTAAATAATAGAACAATTGCTAAAAGGTACATAACAATACATAGACAAAACACTTACATGCATACTTCTCTTCAATGCGAGCCCGGCTGAGTAAGACGACTCCCACCTTGAATGACAGCACTCGAATCTTTCCAATGCGACCGCTATATCCAGAAAGCAACAAGATACGCAACCGCAGTCATGCATGAACAGTAGCTACGCGTCTGTCTGTCCGTCCGTCAGTCCGTCTTTCTCTCCACCACCGCACACACAAACAAGCAAACATACATTAAACAACCCAAGCACAGACACACACACACAGACAACGACACATAGAAACACACAGACGCACAGACACAAATAAAGACAAAGACACACACAGTCGCACAGACACACAGACACATCATATATATATATATATATATATATATATATATATATATATATATATATATATATATATATATAGAGGGAGAGAGAGAGAGAGAGAGAGAGAGAGAGAGAGAGAGAGAAAGAGAGAGAGAGAGATAGATAGGCAGATAGATA
>QQSS02176266.1:0-14947 GCA_003687565.2 Craspedacusta sowerbii | reverse complement strand
CTAGTTGCTTAATTCTCACACCGATTCCACACTCGCTCTCTCCGTCGCATAGTCTGCCACACCTATAGTAAGCCACCATTACGGGATTACAGCAGGCACAAATACAGAGCTAGCTTACAGAGAAATCTACACTTCTCTCCTGACGAGTACACTCGCCCAAGACAGTAAACAAGAAGACTTACGCTTAGACTTGTTTTCCCAACTCCGTTGTCTATTCTCCGACTCCCAACTCTCCGACTCTCCAACTAAAAAACTCCCAACTCCCCTTATATACACAAAATCCTTACAATAAAATAAAATAATATGTCCGCCTCTTTGAACTCCAACTTCTGGAAACTTGCCGGCATTCCTGCGGCACCCCGGTCGTCGATATCCGGCCATTCCAGCAAACGGAAGCTGGCCTTACGCAACACTGCCGCCTAAAATAAATCCACTTCATTTTACTAAAAGCTTTCTTGATCTTAATCGGCTCGGACCTTGGCGCCACGAACTCTTCTCGTTTTTGGTCAGTTCGGACTTAAACGCCACGAACTCTTCTCGAACATTCAAGACCCTGCACTTTCACATCTTCTTGAGAAAATTTCTTAAAAAATCACTTTCGCGCGCAGCGGCGCACTTCGACTTACGTTCACGAGTTTCAACATGAGAACTAGCGAATCTCAATGCATCGTTAACCATATCGCTCAATTGGAGTGGAGGACTGTAGTGCTTGTCTCTGTCACTGCCCGTTTGAGTTTCCCCATCAGAAGAGTGAGATAGCTCGTCAGCAAGCCCCGGTACAAGACCCGCACCCTCCCGTACAGGGCGAACCTCAAGGGGGTATAGACGCTGCAACGGGCTCTCAAGCAACACACACCCATCACGCTCTCCTGACTTGCTACCGACCCGAACCTTCGCTCCTCGAACAAAGCCGTCTTCACTTGTGATTGGGTTCTCGATTTTGCCAAGCCCCCAAAACAACCGCGGATTCTGGTCTTCAACGAGAACCACATCGCCTTCGCAAATGATGCGATCGCAAACGCGCGATGATGAGTTCTGCGCACATCTTAACACTAGCAAATACTCCGCTTTCCACCTACTCCTAAAATGCTGAAGAACTTTCTGTTGGTAACTAACTCGTTTATTCAGCACAAGACCATTTACTTCGCTTGCATACGCAAAATCGCGCTTGACTGGCTGTCTATCACTTACGACAAGAAGTCTCCTTCCATAAATGAGATGATTCAGCGTGAGCGCTTCCAAGGTCGTGTCCGTGTCTATATAACTTAAGGTACGATCAATGATGACCCCTCGGCCTCTACGAGCACGGTTTCCAATTCCTCAAACCATAAGCGAGCCCTCCCTAATACCTTTTGCAAGCACTTCTTAGTCAAACCCACCATACGCTCAAAAACTCCAACCCCCCCCCCACCCCAGGAGCCTCGGCGAGATTGAAATTCCACACGATTTCTCGATCACGCAAAAACTGGCTTGTATCTTTCGATTTAAACGTCCTAGAGTTATCGCCGGAAACCATGAGTGGAGTTCCACGTCTTGAAATAAATCGCCGCAAAGCAAGCACCAGACTAGCAGATGTTAAATTGCGGGTTAGCTCCAAGTGCACAGCATGAGTGCTGGCACAAGTCAGTGTCACCTAGTAAAATCAATCTCGTCGAATTCCCTTTACCATGAACTGACTTGAACAAAGAGACAGATCGCCTACCAGTTCTTCTACGACAGTGGTTCGTGCTGCTCGTACTCGATCTCTCTCTCTATCGACAAAACGTGACTCTATATATACAAGTTTCTCCATGTATTTAGATAAACGTTCAACAATATCCTTTCGCAAAGTTCTTTTTCATATTAGTTTCTTCCCAGGGACACTCGAGGCGCTGTGACGCTCATGCGTAGGTTGTTTGTAGAAGGCACTACCGACATAGGCTTTGTCGTCAATGCCGCCGGATTGCTCGTATTGCTCCTACCGACGTTCGCATAACCGATGACGTCAGTGTCGCCTGTTTCACGGTAGCTCCAGACCACCCACACACCAGCCTTTCCAAAAAAAATGTCCTCTCTGACATTTGTCACCAATGTTTAAACTTCCGCTTCAGCCTTCCCTTTTGTATATTTCCACACCAGTTTTTTCAAAAGTGTGGACGAGACTAGGCCATTGTCCATTGTGGATAAAGCTTCAGGAACTTCAGTCCGGGCCGGAAACCACTTCTTCAATAAAATCTTTGCCCCCGAGGGCGTCTGAGTTAGCCTTCACCTCGAGTGCCATGATCACGCATTCTCGCTTATAAAGCTACACCATACCCACATTAGAAAATAAATATTTAACCGTAGACAACGTAGCCACAAAATCATAGCTTGTGAAAATAACGATAACGCAAATAAAATAAAATATCCTTAACGCACATTCAGCACGTGAAACGTAAGTCTCTAGCTCCATGAGCCCCAGAATTCTTAAGGGTGATCCGGTAGATCCGCTGCTGAACTGCTAGCGCTGCAGACCTGATTGAAATCAGCGTCGTACGTGAGGAACAGCGGTTGTCGTATTGAGCGATTCGGAAGTCGTCTTCCACGTTCTGCGTCGTCCTCGACACCCTGTGGACTGAGTACGTCTCCTTGTGCTGAGGAAAGCTCGCTAGACAGGCTTGATGGTGCTGCCTCCGTAGTTTCTTTTGAACGACCTTCAAGGGAACATTTCCGACTCGTCGGCTATCCTATTAAGAGAAAGTTTTCCAATGTTTTAAATTCTTTAGGAGACACGCCGGCAAATTCAGTGGATTCCCCGCTTTGAGAATTGGGGCTTGTCTCGTCATCTCCTGATGCTTCGTCCTGCGTTTTAGCCACGCTCTTCTTCTTTTATGCCAGTCTCTCTGACGATCTGCACGGCCGATCGCGAATGCTCTCAGTCCTTTCTGGTCTTCGATCGCGTCGTTTTTGGCTGTTGTTCTTCGCTCTGCTTTCGGTCTCCTCAGCTAATAGGAACTCACAAGGAAGGAGTAAATTTCGATGCAACACACGCGTTTTACCGTTGGGCTCACGTTGGCGTCGAACAACATACAAAAACCCGTCCTGATCACAAACATCAGAAACGACGAATACATCATTTTCCCAGAATGATCGTAACTTACCAGTCCTCCCCGTTCGCTAAGGTTTCTGACAAGGACCCGGTCCCCAACACAAAGCTTACCTAAACAGGGCCCTTGGTCATGCCTTTTCTTGTCTTTTGTCTTTCGTTCTTCAGTTTTTTGTGCTACAACTTTGTACGCCTCTTCCATGCTATCTTTCCATCGCTTGGTGTATTCAGTTGTATTGCTAGGTAGTGGCTCTGGGCGAGTTAAAATAGCTTCAGTAGGCAAACGTGGATGCCGACCAAAGAGCAAGAAGTATGGAGAATATCCAGTTGTGCTATTCGCTGTGCAGTTGTATGCAAATATAAGTTTGGCCACATGATCCTTCCAGTTTGACTTCCAGGCCTCAGGGAGAGCTTTAAGATGGAGATGAGGGTCTGGTTCATACGCTAGCACTGGCCATTACCCATAGGGTGGTTTGGCGAGGTTCGGATTTTGGTTATGCCACAGAGTTGTTCAAGCTGTTCAAAAACCTTATTCTCCCACTCCCTCCCTTGGTCATGAAGGATTCTGGTCGGAATACGAAACTGGCAGATGAAATTGCTGAAAATAATATTAGCTGCAGTTATGGACAATTTATTCCTTGTTGGAAAGGCTTGGGTGAATCTGGTAAAGTGTTCGGTGATTACCAAACGATATTCGTAGCCTCCGGAGCATATATCTAGATGAAGGAAGCCTACGCACACCAGTTCTAGTGGGCTTGATGTAGTGATGGATCCCAGAGGGGCCGTTTGAATAACATGCGGTTTTCGCTGTTTCAGATAAGGACATACTTTTGTTACAAAGTGTTCGATCTCACCCTGCATATTTGGCCAGAATACGCGATCCCGAGCCAGCTGGTACACCTTTCGTGACCTAGGTGGCCCATGGTCTCGTGTAACTCTTTTTACACTAATGGCTTAAGTTCTGCAAGCAAAACAAGCTGGTTACCGTTGCTAGTTTTCCTCATGAGTACTCCGTCCGGGTCTAAATACATAAACCTCCACTGCCGAAGGAGTCTACGTACATCTTGATTCTACTGCCTGCGGTCACCCTCTGCTAATACCTGGCGTGACTCTCTTATTTGCTTGACACGTCCAATGATTGGGTGGCGATCTTGTATGGCCGCGAGGTTAATTCAACTCAGGTACTTCATATCATTGCAATAAAATAGTCCATCAGTGTCCGCAAGTAGTTCGCTCGCGTTTAACGAAGCTACCCATGCTTCACTATTTCTACCCTGATTTTCAAGACCCCGAAACAATGCCTTAATGGCGACCTCGGTATATTTCTTGTTACACGCAGATACATGACCTTCTAAATTGACTGGCAAGCGACTCAGACAATGAGCATCAGCATTACTTCTGCCGGGCTTGTAGTGGATGGAAAATCGGCCAGTTTGTTTACCCATCTTTGGCTGGTTGCGTTCAATTTGCTTTAGGTCATTAAATAACAGAGAGGGTTTTTGTCAGTGTAAACATCGAAGTGAGAAGCGTAAAATAAATAATCATAAAAATGTTCTATTATCGCCCAATACGGTGCAAGAAACTCAAGCTTGGAACTATGATAGTTCTTTTCACTGCTGCATAAAGTGCGACTACCATAACCAATAACCCGTATTGCCCCTGTTGTTTCTGGTACAAAACACAACCCAGGCTCTAATACGACGCGTCACAGCTCAACATAAACGGACTGGAATAATCGGGGTACGCAAGTAGAGGTGGCTCCGTGATAGCACGAATAAGAGTAATAAAGGCCTCTTGATGTACCGGCGACCAATCAATACGCTGATTTGATGGTAATTGACCTTGAGACAACTTAGCGTTCTTAGGGCGCGAATTTGGCTTCAACTTATCGCGTTCGAGCAAGTCAAAACGGGGCTTTGTGACGCGACTAAAGTTTGGAATGTATCTCCGATAATACCTCACTAGACCAAGTAGCTGGCGCAGGTCGCCGACTTTACGGGGAACGCGATCTCTAAGTACAGTTACCGCTTTCACGTTGTCCGGGTCTGGGCGATAGCCGTCGCTACTGATGATCCTTCCAAGATAATTCACTTCTTTCTTAAAAACTTTGCACTTCAACGCTTTTAAGTTGACGCCCTTTTCATGAAGACGTCTTAAGACCATCCGAGTATGTTCTAGATGCTCGTCGAATGAAGCAGAATGTACTAGGACGTCATCTAAATAGGCCACCGTAAAGACGTCACGCATGTCCTCCAGCGCACTCTCTACAAACCGCTGAAAAAAGCGGGTGCATTACATAACCCAAACGGGACCCGTACGAATTTGTAAAGGCCCCACGGACAGATAAATGCGGTCAACGGCCGGCTTTCCTCGTCGAGGTACAACTGATGATTTGCTTTACCGATATCTAGCGTGCTAAAATAATTATTCCCGCCCAGCCCGTCTAGAGTGGATTGTGTTCGCGGGAGGGGATGGCGATCGGGGATAGTCTTGCTATTCAATGCTCGATAGTCCACGCACAAACGCAAGGTATTTTCTTTCTTTCGAACGGCTACTATAGGGCTGGAATAGTTCGAATCGGACTTAACCATCCATTGCTTGTTCAAAAGATCTTCAATGTAAGCCTTGATTTCGTCGTACTATGGTTTGGGAACAGCATGATAATTTTTTTGAACGGGCTGCTTGTCGGGCAGCCTAATTTTCATTTTCGGTTCCCTTACTTCCCCTATATCATCATCATCCTTAGAAAAAACATGGCACTCCTCCCTCAGCATTTGACGGACCCGTTCTGATTGGGCATCTGTTAAACCCGTTAAATCAAGGTTACCAATGGCAGTCCGAGCATGCGCGTCGTCGTATTCTGCCATTGCGCTACTTTGACCCGTTACTTGAGCTATCCCTACATCTTGAGCTACCCTCGCTTTGGTTGACGAGTGAGGCCACTGATTCGTAGCTCGCTTTTCAACATCAAACGGCACGATAGATTTTACCTGGTGCAGCGTCCCTAGGTAACATCTACCTGGCAGCGTTACGTCACGTTTCGTCGCATTCCGCACTGGGATTTTGATGACCGGCCACTTCCCCTTGGAAATGTAAAGAACAGAGTCTGTTATGAGCAGGCCTGAATCACACAAAGTCAAACCCGGATCAACCTCGAATAAGAAAGCCACTTTGCGATCTTGAGATCGAGTTATATCGACACCCAAAGATACGGAAACTTCCTGGTTGGCAGGTACTAGCAAGTCATGTTTACAGGTCCTAACATGAATGTTATCGGGGTGATCTGGGTTTCTTATCAAATTCACCAGGGCGGTCGCCCTGTTCCGGTCCAGGTTTACGAAGGAGGCGCTCATCGAGGTGCTATTAGTCTCATCGCCAACTAAATATTACAACGCGTTAAACCCCAAGATCGGAACCTCTATATCACCCTTCGTTACCAGGAATGGCACAATGGCCCGGTTATTAATTCCTGGCAACGATATTTCAACCAAAGTATACTTGATATAAGGAATTTGTTCGTTATTGCCCCATCTAATCTGCAAGGTCTCGTCATTGTCTAACAAATCAGACAAACAATTAATACGCACGCCGCGAAAATTCGGGGATAGAAACGACTTGCTCATAAGAGAACATTGAGCACCCGTATCAAGAAGCACTTCAACTAATTTACTACCAGTGCTAGAATTACACTCAACAATAACCGTGCACTTCTTTCCAATTAATTTGACAACGTGCCCACGCTGTTTCCAGTTCAATGAACCCGAGCTACCCTGGCAAACAAGCAACTTCACGGCAGTACAGACAGGTTGGTGAGCCGTCCAACCTGATTTCTCGCATTTCTGACTGCAACAAACAGCACTATCACAGCGAGAACATGGTTTTAATAAGTCACAACAAACACTCTCACAAAACTCACAATTTCGAAACAAATGCGGCTAGTTTAACGCTGACGTGTCATCTTGCGCATGTGCTTGGCTTGTTTTGGAGAATGACTCATCACTCTTATTGTTTCTAGGACGTTGTCTCGCAATGTGTCCGGCACGTGCGCAAATGAAACAATGCGCACATGAGGGCACCTTATTCATTACGCAAAAATGACATTTTCGATTTGTGAATGGGCGTCCAACTCGATTCCCAACCTTACCAGACCGTAACTCTTGCACCTCGGCTCTTTGTTCAGCTACTTGCTCACTTAGCTCTGTCACTACATCAGCCGACGCCCCTTGGTCGACATGAAAAACCTGAGCTTGACGTAGGACCCCACTTTTGGATGAAAAATGTTCCCTTTTCGCCAGCCTTTCTGTCTCTATGGACTCTGCCTTCGTGATAGCCCTAACAAGCGCTTCCTCCACTACCGCCTCATCCTTTAGCACGTTTATTACTTCTGATAGTATGCTCGGGCTCAATAGGCCAGTTTCGACAGTTTTGAGAAACACTCGCTGGATAAGAGACTTGCTATAAGAAACGTCGGCGAACGGTTCTTCGGCTGCTAAAATAAGCTCCTGTCGTAATGCCAGAGCTTTCAAAACAAAATCCGAGGCTTTCTCGTTTGAACTCTGCGTTGCCGTACTTAATTCTTGCAGTAGATCAGTTGCATTTTTCACAGTATAATTTGACCTTAAAAGATCAATTAGGCGGCTGACAGTCATACCTGGCATTGTTACTAATATCGTTCATAGTCTATGACCGGGCGATATAGATTTCACAACCCCGTTAACAATGTCTTTATCGGAATACCCTTGCAGCACACCTTTCTCTATCTGACATTTCAAAAACACAAACCCTAGCCCTCCTTTACCCTCGCCTGTTTGTCAAAGTCAAGCGAAAATGTTTCCTAAAAACGCTCAGGGGGTCAGAGCCAAATTCACGCAGAACAGGATGACTTAATCTCTTACCACCGGCGTCCGCTGATTGGAGCGAAGCCGAGTCCTCTTGCTTCTCTTTGAGCGACTGGTTCCAGGTACCGCAGCACTTTCTTTAATCGTTTCCTGGCATCCTCTTCCTCCTCCTCCATTTCTTCCTCCGTGTGTGACAGGATCAATTTAAGGATTGCCCTTTTTGATTGTATCTCCATGAACTTCTCTTCCGGCAATCGCAATACGCTACATACAATCTTAAGTTCGGCACAAGTCAGCAGCCGAAGAATTTGATCAATTCTGATTTACCATATCGGACGCCGTGGCCTCCGAACCTGTGTCCTCCATTAACTCCGGGTTGAGAAAGCGTAAAAAAATAAATGAAGGCAAATAAAGCAATTGGAATGTCAATAGGCATGAATGAAGGCAAATAGACGCTGCAGCGCTTCATTAATACTTAGCTTGTTTTCTCCTCCGATGGGATTGCGAAGGTACAACAACAAACGGAACGATTGATCAACGTAACAAAAGCTTGCGTACGATCACTTATCTAAGCGTCGAGAAGTTTCTTTCTTTTTGTTTACCTGATTAAGGTAGGGCTTTGTGTCAGAATTGCAGACAGCGTTTTGTTGTGTTGTTGTTGATTAGCGTTCCAGTCCAATTGGTTCAATCCGAGTTTCCAATTCGGTTGAGCGAATGAAACCTGCCAAACTTTGTCGAACTGTGATCGAACTTTAGGGTAGGGCCGATAGATGGCTTCTCCCGGACAGGCCCCCAGAAATTTCACCTGGTAAAATCAATCTCGTCGAATTCCCTTTATCACGAACTGACATGAACAAAGAGACAGCCTTCACATCGCCTACCAGTTCTTCTACAACAGTGGTTCGTGCTGCTCGTACTCGATCTCTCTCTCTCTATCGACAAAACGTGACTTTATAAATACAAGTTTCTACATGTAATTAGATAAACGTTCAACAATATCCTTTCGCACAGTTCCTTTTCTTATTAGTTTCTTCCCAGGGACACTCGAGGCGCTGTGACGCTCATGCGTAGGTTGTTTGTAGAAGGCACTACCGACATAGGCTTTGTCGTCAATGCCGCCGGATTGCTCGTATTGCTCCTACCGACGTTCGCATAACCGATGATGTCGGTGTCGCCTGTTTCACGGTGGCGTTACGCTTGCTTCTGACCACCCACATCAGCAACAGAATGTAAACCTTGTTGAAATTTTAGACGATTGGATTTAGAACGCACTTATAGTGGCCCAGCAAAGTCCTCCCCTGACGTTGTGAACGGTTCCTCGATCTTTACTCGAAATACGGGAAGCGTAGGACGGGGCTGTGCTTGGTAGGATTTACCCTGTGCCTTACGACAAATAACGCATGAATGGAAGATCTTCTTAGCTAACTGGCGTAACCTGGGGATCCAAAACTTACTACGAACTAAAGCCATAGTGTCGTTTGAGCCTGCATGCAAAATTCTGAGATGTGCGTCTCGCACAATGAGTTCCGTTGCATAGTTGTCTCGCGAAAGAATAATAGGAAACTTTTGATCATACGAGATATCTGCATTGCTAAGCCTACCCCTACATCGTATGATACCCGCGTCATCTTTAAACAATTCCAAGCCCGTGTGCGATGATTCCAGTTGCTCCCCACCTTGCAAGCTAGCTATCCATCTTTCTTCAGCGAGTTCCAGCTCTTTAACACTTAAATCACCCGTTTGTGGATGGCCTAACTCACGAACAAGTTTCAATAAATTATTTACAAACCTCAGCACCCATCCTGTCACCCTGAATAATTTCCTTGCGCTGCTAAATGCTCTTGGGTCAATACACTCGCGCACACGCTCTGACACTAGTAACACTAAAGATGGACCTTCTTGCAATCTCTGATCGCAAACCTTCATCTCCTCCTTTGCCTCTTGAGTCACTTCAGTTTTACCTTCACTAGTTGGCCATTCCGATAGAGGTAACTTTAACTACGATGACCCGCTATCCCAAAGAGCATTTCTCGAGAGGTCGGCTGCAGAGCACCCTCGTGTGATTAAGTCTGCTGGGTTCTCCTGTCCTGCTACATGATGCCAAAAGTGATCTGGCGCCTTACGTCTAGTTTCTATAGCCGGATTCTCGACAAACTGCTTGAAATGTTGGTTTTTGTGTTTGATCCAGCATAAAGCAGTGCGTGAGTCAGAAAAATAAAACTCGGGGTCAACCACAACTACGGTCTGCAAAACTTCTCGAACCATACACACGCGTCTGGCTAGAAGCAAACATGCCAGCAACTCCAACCTTGGAATGCTTTGCTCCTTTATAGGGGCTAGCCTACTAGGAGATCAACATTATGACCAACGTAACAGGCCCATAAGTTCAACGGATGTAAACAAAAGCCCCGTAAGCCAATTTACTCGGGTCGCTGAAGGCAATTAATTCTAAGGAATTTATAGACGTTCTCGCTAAAGGAAGCACACAGCGACTTAACCTAATAGAACGAACAGTTTCTACGTCCTTGAGCCATCACCTTAAACGACAAGCGTGAGTACTCGACAATGGAGAGTCCCAACAACTGGATACTTTACACACCTCCTGAAAAACAAATTTTAGTGACATAATCACCGGACTAACAAAACCTAATGGATCAAAACACCTTGCGATTATCTGCAGTAACCCACGCCTTGACCCCACGGATTCCGTGCCAGTAACAGCTAACACGGAATTCGAAAACAAATTCATCCCTTCCCGTATCCCAGACCACACCAAGCACCTTTCGTTCAAATGGCTTATCGTAGGGTACACTAAAAGGATATGTGGTTACTTCGGAATACGTTAAATCGGTCATTACTGCCGCCGTATTTGACCCCGCGCCAACATGGAAGGTAATCATAGCAAATTGAACCCTCCCTCAGCAAGTATGTCCTTCGCGGTCTTAACATGTGCGAAACCCTCCATATCGCTATCTGCACCGGAAGTTAAGTCATCCACATACATACAGGGACCTAGTTCTTTTACAACCTCTACCTGCAAGAACGCCTTTTCAATATCTACCGTTACGCCAACCCCGAACATTCGAAACCTGATTAATACCTTAACAAGCTCCGGGAGCAAGCACGGTCCTTCGTGCACCACCTCATTCAGCGACGGTCCTACAGTTTTTGAACAAGCATCACAAACGATCCGAACCTTTGTGGTAACCTTCTCCTTGCGAACAACAGCATGATGAGGCATGTAGAAAGCGCATCCAGGTAAAGGAACGTTCTCACTTACATGCTCCAACACTCTGCTCTCAAGCTGGTCCTTCATAATTTTATGATACTCCCTACATACGTCCGGATCCCGTTTAAAATACTAAGCAATGCGCCTGAGCGTGGAAATCCACCTTAAGGTACTGCTGATAATTGTCGGCAAGGACCTCGTGATCTTGTCTCCATGGCAATTGGACTTCGTACCTAGGACCCTTAAAGCGCACGCTTTCCTTAAATCTATTAAGAACTTGGTACGAGTCATCACCTGACGTCAACCCGACTGTTTCTAAACCCCACAGCCTGCCTACGGACTGAGACAAACTATCATTCTCTGTAATTAAGAGGTTGTAAGATTCCCCTTGTTTCCCTGTTGGCTCTGCTGTATGAATGGGACCAGACAAAACCCATCAGAACAGAGACTTAACCACAGTGGGACTCTCCTGTCCCATAATTACCTTGTTTTCAACTACTGCCCAGTAATAATCGCTTCCTATGAGCACTTCAATGTCGTCAGAGGCCCGGTAGGAACGTATCACCATCGGCCAACTCTAACGACCGCAAATGAGGATATTGCTTCTTTAAAAACGGAACTTCTTAAGTCCCCGGGGTGGACAAATCATCGGAACTGTGCAGGCGGTGATCGCCGAGTCCAACTAATTCTACTTGTACCACAACGCATTTCTTAGGGCGCGCTTCCGATTCTCCGAATGTATTGATTTGAAGATATCCAATGGCTATAGTTCTTACGTTTAAGTCTCCACGCAGGCGTTCCCTTACGTATGACCTTTGTGAGCCAGTGTCGAGAACTATTCGAACGTTTCTTCGATGGCCTTTACCCCCTGGCTCGCACGCCTCCATCCTAGCAGTTTGTAAAAGAATGGATGTTGCGGAATTCACGAATATAGTTCGACTAACAACAGGCTTAACCGACCTTCCGGGCATTGAATCACCGTTAGAAACATCAACCTTCTTATCCGTCTTCTTCCCGTTACAAAGACTAATGTGATGTTTTAACTCGCACAAGCACTCGCGCGCAGCAGTGTATGCTTTGCAGCTCCTTGCTAGATGACCACTTCTTAAACAAATGAAACAACAACCCTGCCTGCGAAAGTGCGCCTTACGCGCGTTTGGCTCTGTGACGACCTTGCAATTCGCTGCCGCATGCTTGCCCTTACAAAATGCACAACCCTTGTCGCTATCCCCGACGTAGAGAACTGCAGCCGTCGGCCGTCCCACGTCAGCTGACTCGCGAGTACTTTTACTTCCTGCCGCCACAAGACCTGCTCGCTCTCGGGCTTCAAATTCGCTCTTAAAACCCTCAAGCAACCTTCCTAGTTCCCAAAACCCATCCTTGGGTTCAAACTTGCCACTTAATATTAAGCGCATCTTGTCTGGCAAGTGATTTAAGACTACTGGCACGAGCAAACAACCATAACTTTCGAAAGTTACATCTAAAGCCTCTAAACTGCGTATGTGCGATTCAACCTGATCATACACACGTCTTAGTTTCTTTGTATTATCGTTGTTGGTGACGACAGGGATCTTCATAAGCGCGTCTATATGTGCCGAAATAACAACGAACCATTGTCCAAAACGATCCCCCTAAATTGTTATGACCGCTTTGTAATTTTCTTTGGTTATTGCCAAACCTGAAATGGCACTCAACGCTACATCTCCCAAAAGACTTCGCAAATAGTTAAATTTGTCAACTTCAGTGAGCGACTCGTTCTCGTGGATCAGGGAATTAGAGGAATCTCGCCACGCCTGATATGTTTGCACGTCCCCGCTAAATTTGGGCAATTCTAATTTCGGCAGTTTTACCCTACCCCCATTCCCTACAGAGCTTGAACTGCTTGCCCCACTCCCACTCCCCGCCACTGAGACGCCACGTGACACAGAACGACCAGATACATTCAAGCCATTATCATTACGACCTAGGCATTCATCTATTCTAAAAACTACCTTCCTAATCGACACTAACACATCTGAAGAAATAGCCACTTCGTCACTGATTTCAGTCTCGTCCATATCTAAACTCATATCTAAAATTCTCTCATATAGTTCTGTAATAACTTCTAGCTTTTCTAATAAAAGTATCTTAATTGAACTTAATTCACATTCTCTTTGATCAGAATATTCGGTCATTATTTTATCTTAGGACTGTATCTTTATCTTCGCCGCATGCCGATTAGCGCCTCGTTTTTTCTTTAAGTGCGTCAGTTCCGCCACGACCGCAATCGAAACCGCAAACACATTGACTACAACAATAACCGCAGCAACAGCAACAACAGCTTAAGTCTACGCAAAAAAAAATGTAAACAAACTTCACGCACAGTTGAAACATTGAATTTGAAGTGCTCAGTGAACGAGGAGACCCCGGCTCGGTGGATCATGTGCAATATTTTTCTAGTGAGTACACTACTTGCTTAATTCGCACACCAATTCCACACTCGCTCTCTCCGTCGCATAGTCTGCCACACCTATAGTAAGCCACCCCTGCAGATTACATCAGGTACAAGTACAGAACTAGCTTACAGAGAAATCTACCCTTCACTCCTGACGAGTACACTCGCCCAAGACAGTAAACAAGGAGACTTACTCTTAGACTTGTTTTCCCAACTCCGTTGTCTATTCCCCGACTCCCAACTCTCCGACTCTCCTACTAATAAAATTTTAAACTCCCCTTATATACACAAAATCCTTACAATGAGATAAAATAATGTGTCCGCCGCTTTAAACTCCAACTTCTGGACACTTGCCGACAGCCCTGCGGCACCCCGGTCGTCGATATCCGGCCATTCCGGCAAACGGAAACTGGCCTTACGCAACAACGGGCTTTCAGTTCTCTTCGGATGTTATCTTCTTAGATGTAATCCAAACACTCCATTGCATGGTGGCGATTAAATAACTCTTGCAGTTATTCCCTGCACCTTTGATGTTATGTTGTAGAATGGTACTCAGTGATCATAACGAAAGCTTGGTTCCGAGGAGGACATATTTTTAGGCGAGAGGGAGTAGAGAAATGACTCTGCAGCCGCTTTGTTTCACTTGAAACTTTGCACTGATTTATTGCCAACAATCTTCCGACTATATACAAAATTTCCAACACCCACAAAGATCATAAAAACTTCTATAAATGTAAATAGTTTCGTAGATACAACAGGGCTAGTTTCTATATATTGTTCAATGCATAGTTAACTAGTTTCTCTACCGGCAAGCACCCTACGCAATATAATTAAGTCCCCACACAAATATAATTAGCTACAGCCACGGTAATTATCTACTCTACGTAAGCATAATTAAAGTCAGTTTCGATGGAAAGCTATCTCTTTTGATATGGTGACCCAGGTCTAGGTCGATCGGACATATCTTCATGATTGGTCGCACAAAATCTTTTCCACGTACTCGTAATTTCACAGTTCGAATGTACCCATCAGCTCCCGGGTACGTTTCTATCACTCTTCCCATAGGTCATTCTCCTCTGGGTGTCTCAGTTGATACGACCAATGCGATCGTTCCTACGCTTATGTCGTCAGTTTCCCGGTGCAACTTACTTCGTCTTTCAAGGGTTGGGAACTACTCTCTCATCCATCTTCGCCAGAAATGCCGTACTAAGTCTTGAAGCCGTCTCCACCTTTTTTTTGGATTGAAAGCCGCACTGTCCACGGCTGTTGGGGCGAGCTGTCCTCCTACTTGTCCATGAAGCAAAAGATTTGGTGTTATGGGAAGATCATCCTCAGCACTAGCTGATTGAAACGTCAACGGTCTTGAGTTTATTAGGCTTTCA
>QQSS02176255.1:0-14947 GCA_003687565.2 Craspedacusta sowerbii | reverse complement strand
TATATGTCTGTTTCAGCTGCTGAGAAAAGATTTAGAACAGATTGCTACAAGTCCTGAAAGAAGCATGCAGCATTACAAGGTTAATGAGCTTCTAGCCTTGTGGTAGTAGTCTAATGTCAGGGGACCCGATTCAGTTCCCAAGCGCTTTGTATACGTGCTCTGTGACGAGCCTCGCTGTGCGTTGTTGCTTGATGTTGGCATCATCAAGATTTAGTGGTTTATCTTATTGCAGTAAGATTTATTTGCATAGTCAATCGAATTCCGTAACTATCGATCAATGAGTGTTTTCAATTCAAACTTTGTTTATGATCCCAATATTTGTAAATTGGTTGGATCATTTGTGGTTGCTTGACGTATTAAACAGGCACTGTACGAGCGTTGCAGCAAAGATATAGTGGAACTGAAGTCAGAACTTGCGAGTAAACTAAGCTTGATAGAGGTATGTCTTTCCTTGTGATTTTTAGCTCAGGGGATCTTCTGAATGTGACGGCATGACGACTAACAAACAATAAGGAGTGTAAGATATACAAATTTTAAAGTATACGCTGTATATCTGAAACAAAGACGTAAAACCGATCACGAACATTTCCTTTGTGGGTTAGAGTTTTTTCTGCTGTTCAGGATTTTTAAAAGAATAATTCTTGCATTGCTATAAACTAAAACGAAAGAGTGTTTGTGATCACATATACTACAGATGCGTAAAATCCTGCTCCTATTGGGCGCTATGAGTCAAAAATGTCGTCAATCGGATGACACGCTACTGCACGCCTGGCTTTAAACTATCTCTGAATTAATGCCCCCCCCCCTATTATCTGTAAGCTGCTGGAATTATTTTTTTAAATTTAAATGTTCATTTGCCTTTGTTTGTACCCCATTTCTAAAATTGCGCGTCATTTATGGGACCTGCAACTCGGTCCTTTTTTATTCCTGTTTGCTTCGAATTTGTAGCTTGGTTGCCTTAATGCTTTTTCTGTTGTAGGTCATGCGAAAAGTTTTGTTCAAGTGCTTTTTTGTGTTGAATATTGGTTTAGTGTTGCAATAGAGTATTAGACCACTTTTTTAGGGCTTAAAAGAACACGTCGTCAATACAGATAAAACTAATAAGGTTCTAGATTTCATTGTGTTTCCATCTGTTGTTATGCGTTTACGTGGCTGCTGCGAAACGATCATGCCGTTTTATTTGTGTCCTCTTTATGACTGTTGCCTGAATTTTTGTGATGTTTTGTTAATATTGGTATTGAAAATAGATAATGATATTATTATGTTAATAGTCATAATAATAACTATTATTATCATTATATTATTTTATTTGTATATATATTTATGTAATATATTACATTGTTGTACTACTACTACTACTACTACTACTACTACTACTACTACTACTACTACTACTACTACTACTACTACTACTACTACTACTCATTATAATAATAATTAAAATTGTAGTATAGTAATATCCAATAATAATTATCACAACAATAACAATATTTCATCTAAACACGAATTGTTTCTGGCACGGATAGAGTAAGGGAGGCAGAATAACGCCAGCCTGATTGACAGGTTGGAAGTGTAGAAAGAAGAAAAGTATTGAAAGAATCTGGAGGAAGAAATACGCTCGGCGAAAAAAGGCGGTGTAAATTTATAATTTAGTAGCTGCTAAGCAGGTAGCAGTGAGGCTGATGTCTCTGATCCGCCACATAGTCCAAGTCAACCAACCCAAATAAGGTCCGGCTTCATATATGTCCTGGTTTAGCTGCTGTATTTAACGGAACTTAACTCACTGTCAGGAATGCTTGGATCTCTAGCAATTTACTAGGAATGAACCGCTATAATCTTGCAGGCGTAGAGATTCTGGCATTATTTGGTCCAAACCGTTGATTAGCCGCTCGCGTGAACAGCGAAATACTGCCTGCATTGTTGTTGCAGTTGCAAGTGGATTATTTTGTGGTGGGGAACTGTGGCGTTGGTTGTGACAAACGTGTCAAATTTACAGGAGAGAAAGAAGCAACCATATTAAGCTTCAGAATTTCCTGACGGCGTCTTTCAACTCTCCCGACAGCATTTCACAGCATTGAATACTCCGCAACATTGGTTCGTCACCAATCCAAGTACATTAGACAAGGATTGGATTGCTGTGCTAGGGGCAGTTGAGAAGTAGGCAACGATTGAGCCGAGCGAGAGGTGTTCGTGCTTACAGTCAGGGGAGTCCTAGCAAATTCATTGGAAGAGAACCTGTTTGACATTTTTCTCCCTTATGTTGTGTTGCTCTGTTTGATTATTAACTTTAGAGTTATCTGGAATTAGGTTAAGTTTGGATTATTTTTTTGCATCGGTTTTGCCTATCATTATCAAATATGATATTACGTGATACTATCGGAAAATGTCGCATATGCTAAAACCTTGGTTTTTGCTTTTACTACCAGTAAATATCGTTTAAATAGAGCCATCATTTGCTGCCAGTAAATATCGTTGTAATACATGCATCTTTTCTCAGCTTTCTCCCATCCGCAATACTAGCACATTTGAGGCTTGTGGATATGGCTATTTAGAAGTGAGTACCAAGGCCTCTCTCTCAAGAACGTTAGTCGAAGATCATGGCAACATCACTTTTGGATCGAATGCGGGCTGTAATGCTGTTAAAGGTTTTCTCAATGCTTTCTGGAGATAGTAACAGCAAGTAGCTTAAAAAGAAAGCCTCTTTATTAAAAGGAATTTTCTCGCTCTTAATATCCAGGGACAAGCATTTTCTTGGAAAATGTTTGTGGTTGTGTTGTTGTTCTATTTGCTTTCTGAATATTGTGATTCTGTTCATGCTTGTTATGCATTTAATTTATGTTTATCGCAGGACATCCGAATTGTAGCCTGGAGATAAACACAGTAGCTTTTTAAAGCTAAACTGAGATTGATATTTATCTTTTTGTTATATGCATATATATAAGCCACAGGACACTGAAGGCTGCAGCTGTTTCGTATTGTTATTGCTGGCTTGTTTAGACATTGCGTAGCACTCTTCATGACAAAGAAATGGAGCAGCTTAGAACCGTTATCCCATTGGAGGAGAAGGCCAAGGTGCGCGTATTATGCTCACACGACAAGGGTGACTTTCCCCTTACTTGATGCTCTATATTGTTGAGTCGTTTGTGTAGGTCTTTTCGAGACTTCGTTAAATGCATTGTTTTTGGTTCTCTTTTTGACTATGCAAGCACGTATCTGTTGTTGTTTTACATGTTGCTTTACATGTAGCTTGTAATGTATTCGTCTGAATACTGTTAGTAATTAGAATGCTTTAAAAGTGGCCTAGTAGTAAAGTAACTTGTTGTTTGTCTCTAGCAACTAGATGCTTCGCTTCGTGAGCACAAGACTATGGTATGAAACATTGTATGAATCATGTTTGAATATTATTTGTTTATTTGTTTTTCTATGTACTGTCTATGACTGGACTTTGCAGAAGGTTCATGATTTCAGTGCAAACGGGACAATTACTACATGTAGGAGTACGACTAGGCTGTTGATTCTTTCTATGTAGAAGTGTAGTAGAATGATAAGTTCTTTAAAAGCAGAAAGTAGTTGCCTATCTTTTTTAAAGGCTTTGTACAGTTGTTTTTTTTTTAAACTTGCAATTTATTATGATGGCTGTGTGAAGTTCTCTAGGATTGTTTAACCTCAACTGTTGTAGCTTGATCGAAAGAACGATGAGATTTTGCGCGTCAAAGAAGATTTGAGTAAAGCAGTGCTAAAACTTCAAGAAAGTGAACAAGTTTGTGAATGTTGCATTATTCATTTTTACTGCTTCCTTGATCTTTGTACTATGAGTTATGTTTATTTGTAGGATCCTGTAATCAAGTTCGTTACACTATGAATGTAACTTGTTAAGAAACCGCACCTAGTTGTCTACTGTGGTTAAAAGTCAGCCCGAAAGAGTCTCTTTGACGTACTTTTCTTATGGTGGTTTTAACATTTGTAAGGTTTTAATGTATTAGTATAATTTCTTGTTTGTGTTTGTAAATCATAGGTCTGATAGACTATGCTTGTTCTAATTTTATGTATGCATCAATGATCTGTTTTTGTAATATATGGGCTACGTTTCTTTAAAACTCTTATATCATTTTTCCACGAAAGAGTGCACAAATTCTACTTAAAGATAAAGACAAGGAGATCTTCGTAAGTACCCTTCCGTGCTTTTACACGAGCAATTCTCTCACTACTCAATGCAATCTCAATAGAAGCATAGAAATACGATGCTTTGGGCGGTCTTCTGCAAATCGCAGATTGCCTTTAGGCTTATATGGCATCCTTTCTAACATCTTGGTCAAGCTTTCGGTTGTTGATACTTCCGGACCTCTCTGGGACATGCTTTCGTGTTCTTTTCCAGTTTTTGAATGATCGTAAAGTACAGCAAGAGAAGGAGAGTCATTTAGCTCTTGCTGAGCAAAGCAAGGAAATTAAACTTGTGGGGGACCAGCTGCGTTTGTTGAAACTTGAGAAGGAAGAACTCCAAAATCACTGCAGTGTGCGTTGGTCTTGTAGAACTGTCAGTTGTTTTATGTTTTTGTTGGTTAGTGTGTACTGTGGTATCAATGGATAAGGTAATCTTTGTTCAGTCTGGGTCAAGTTTTTGTCACGTTTGCTCCTTTCGCCTATTTCGTAGCTCATAACGTTTGATCATCATTGCCCATTCGCTTTTCGCCATACACTTGGTCACGTAGAGTTGATCCATGTCTTTGCAAGATTGAAGTGACCATCCCTGTCGATTTCTTGAGTAAGTTGAACAAAGCTGACTTGAACAGTTTTGTGCTATTTAGAAGCTGGAGCAGGGTCTCCGTCAGCAGCTCCGCGTTAAAGACACAGTTATTGCCCGACTATCGCGTGTTGCTAGCGACAAGGATGTACTGACTTTGGTGAGAACCATTCGTATGTGTGCTCTCAGAAAATTTACCGATCAGATGTGTAGAATTTGCTTAATTTATTATATGCTAGCCGAATCACCTTCAGTGTCTTGCTGACCATGAACGAGTCGTTATTTATTGACGCGGTTATGGTTAACTTGTTGCTTTTGTTTATGTAGCAGGTTTCATTCTAGAACCTTGTTGACACGCAAGACTCGGCCTTCAAAGAAATTAGTGTTGGGGTTGGTTTGATTTAGAGTTTTCAATATATAATCATGACAAGGTATAGATTGGACTGAAATCCAGTATCCTGGTGAAAAAACGTCTTCCTTTTATTGTATATCGACTCTTATGATAACGAAGTTATGTAAAGGAGAGAGTATTTAATAGAGGTATCATAGCCTACATTTTTAGAATTATATACACAGAACTATATGCAATGGGACCTACCCATCGCTTGATATTTATAATCTTTGAGGCGCTGTCGTATATAAAATAATCCAAATCTATAAAGTATAATGTAATAATATAAATAAAAGTGCATGTCGTCCTAATTTGTTTACGTTCGGTAAGAATATTCCTTCTGGCTAGCTCTGTGGATAAGAAAAACATTTATTTTGCTGGCTTGCGTCTAGGACTAAGAAGGACCTCCTCTTTGGGATGTTTCAAGCTGTCTGCCTATAAATAAGCTGGCGCTCCGCATGCAGCGAGCGTTGTTGTCGACCTGATAAAGTCGACTTATTCCTGTCTTTACGCAGTTGCTCGTTGCGCATTGTGCTTCAACGTATTTTTTCACCCAGTTTCTGGCCGCTCGTTTATTCAGCTTACGGTAACACCTTAATATGAGCTTGATATTGACCTCATATTGACCAGTTAGTAATAATTATTAGTATTCAATGACATGCTTTAACTCTGAATTAAATTCCAAATTTGTAATAAAAAAATTAAATTCTTACCTTAAGTGCGTCTGTGCAATTATTTTCGTTTTTTATTGTATGATGTAAATTGTTTTCTAATCTGTATCAGATTCTCTCGGTTTGATTATCGCTTTGAGTAATTCATTAATGAAATTGTATGTTTACCCGGTAACCCCTACGGGAGATGCCTAGCAATACTGACCAACCCTATTAGTATCACTACGGAACTAGCTTTTAACCTTTGAACTACACCTGTGAAATTTTAAGTTAAAGTCCAGTAAGGTTTTTCTTGTATTCGTATGAATCGTTATGAATTTATTTTTCATTCGTCCCGCAATAGACGCCCTCTTGCAAAAAAACATATTATCTAGTAAGGCTTTTTTTTTACCATAGGAAGATGTCTCGTCAATGAGTGTTATGGTTGAAAGATTAACATCAAAGTTGCAGGAGCAGGATAAAGATCTTGAGGTTACTTTCTTTTATTCTGCGTGAATGCTTTTGCTTATCTGGGTTTGTCATTTTTTCACAAGTTCGTAGCTATCAAACTGATCATGTTTGGCTGAAGGGCAAGAGTTGTTTAGCATTAATTCATATGTTATTTATTATTTCGTGATATTATTTTGCATCAATCTGGTATTTGACAAGGATTAGTTTGTCCTAAGTGTCATGGGTCATGACTGGCCGAATGAGAGACAGCTCTTTGTAGTAGTTCGCATCTTTTGAGTTCCAATCATTCGGTTATGGATTCGAAAGTGGGAACTGTCTTTCGAAATTCGGATTGTGCTGTTAGTATGCACGACGAGAGTAACGATGCTTATGACGCGAGCCTGTTTCATATTCGTTAGAAATGTGTGGAGGATCACGTGCACTCTATGCAAAGCAAGGAGCAGGAAATTGGTTCCCTGAGGAAAAACCAGGACCAGCTGAACTTGGAGCGTCAAGACTTGTTACTGCAGCTAAATTCTCAGATTGACGCAGTAAATGTATGATTCATTGGCCTGTTATTCATGCTCACCTTTTAAATTTTTAGTCTGCTATTTCAGCTAGTCTATTATTTTTCTAAAATGATCCGGTACAAACAATCTATATTGATGCAAAAAAATATATATATCTTCATGGATATGGTCAATACTTGTGCAACCTTGGGAAAGCACAAAAAAAATTGCTAGATAGCTGATTTTCTCTTGGTATTCTTGGCTAAAGCTCTTGAGAGTGAGTGGCATTGGTTCGCATTCCATCACAACCTTGAATTGCGTGCCCTAGAACCCCGCCGAACACATTCCTTTGTTCATTGCTTACAAAATGTGTTTGAACTTGAACGAGTATAAATTACCCATTTGTGGTTTCCTCTTAGTCCTGTTAAGACTTACGTTAATCGAAACTGCTTTTGATATGGGATCAGCCTTACTCGTAAGATTCACATCCAGATTTTCTTTATTTACTATTTGAATGTTGCGTCTTTGCTGCCACCTCTATATATAGCGATCTTAATTTTGCAGTGATCGGTTGTCATTAGTTTCTCGAATAGGATTCGCCTTGGTTATTTCTTTACCATCAATGACCTGAAAAAATTGTTTTAGTTGCTCGAAAAGGCGTCCCTTGAAAAGGTCGCTATTATTTCTGATCTCAAGTCCGCCCTGGAAAAAGAAATTGGGAATCATCAGGTAAATTTCTGCTTTGTTACTTATTTGCCTTCGACAAAATTTAATGTTGGGTGACTTTTGTGCTCGGTTTAAGTTTTATTGCGGAGTTTGATTAATTCTGTGCTGGACGGTTCGTGTTTACGTGAACATGGTTTGGATATAATCTTGTTGGGGTATTATTCGCGTAGCCGTTTTTGCATCCGGCGAGATTAAGAAGATTTGTTAGGCAAATTTTGGACATTAGCTTTGTTCGTGTCGTCAATGGCGATGATGTAGGACCGATCATGTACTATTTAGAGTCTAGCGTCGGCTTCTGCCAAAGATCGTCAAGTGCAGGCTGATATTATTGATGATCTGACCAAACTGCTGTCAAAGAGAGACGAGGATGTCCAGGTCGTCGTTTAATTTCTCTTTAACTCTGATAGTTTGCTAGTATCTAGTGTAATGACATGCTACTGTACTGAGAACATATCCTGACATAAAAAAATGAATCTATTTATGTGCGGCAGCGGTCTAAGTTGTATGCAGGAGGTTTGTTGCGACGTATGGTTTTCCAGTGTACACTTGCTGTTTGTTTGATTTCATTACTTTACTCTTTAATTTCACTACCTGCAATTATATACACTGCTAATCTGTAATTGGATGTATTTCTGTTGGTTTAGATGCTGCAAGGTATGCTAAAGAGCCGCGCTGTAGTTAATTCACCTGCTTCTGAGGTAGCTTACCCCTTCCTTTTATTTTTAATGAGATCCCTTGGTTTCATTCCTTAATTTTCTTTTGTCATTTTCTATGCATAAGGGGAATTTTTTTTCTATGCATAACCTGTAATGCTTGCGCTCCTGCGGCGCTTCTATTAAGGTTAACTGGCAGACTGCCGCGTCAATAAAGCTTTTGCTGTCATAATTGACACGACGATTATACCTGTGGTTCTTGTTGGAGACTGTAGGTAGAGGAGCAGCCTTTTAAACTGTGGGAAAACTAATTTTAAATACTTGTAACTAACGTGGTAGAAATGAGTGGATGCTTTGTTCTCTACGTGTGGCATTTTTTCTTACACAACTTTAAAAGGCCAAAAAAAAGTTCTTTGGCATCCTACATGTTCCAATAGCACCGCAAGTACACTTGTAAGAAAAATAAGAAAATGACATAAGTATCCCGTAGTTCATCCAGTATCAAATTTGTTTGGAATAATCTAATGCATAAACTTTGCACTCACAAGTCATCGAACTTGAAGACTCTAGCAAATTAGCTTTTTGTTTGCGTTTGCACTGGCGAAAAAGGTCTTCAGTTATTTATACCTGCGCTACATGTGGCTCCGCTTAAGCATGGAAAGGACGGCTTTGAAAATTTTAATCCTGCTTGTGTTGGAGTCACTCCTGCCTGTACTCCTCTTGGGGTAATACGTAGGCCTGAGCTAGAATGTTCGATTTTAGACTGTTGATGATAATGTTCAGAGCCAGATTGCGATGTTGGAAGGGAAAGTTGATGAGTTAGAGCAGTTCATCAAGGTATTTTCTTGTTTTATTTTTGTGGCTTCTGGTCCGGAATTTGAAGTTCTTACTTAAGTTGTAGCGCGCTAACCTCTCATATAACTTATTCAAATATGCGTTCATAAATGAATACGTGTAACTTGCTACGTTTTAGGATTTGGTTTCTGAAAGAGACAATCTTATAGTTGCGAATGACTCCAAGGTTCGCCACTTGTCGCTAGCTCTCAAAGATAGAGACACCCATTTGAAGGTGATTTGTGTTATCAAAATGTTAGCCTGTTGGTTTGCATTTAATTTCGTCGATATCTTGTTCTAACCTAGTTTTGCCTTCAGCTAGAAATATTGGATGAGCTATACTTAAATATTCTAATGTTTTAAACATTCGTAAATACGGACATCGCAAGAAATAGTTTAAATCAATCTTTAACTATTCAGTGCACGTTTGCGCTGAAAGGGCTTGACGTTTCCCTGAATAAAACATAAAACTTTGTAAATAAATAAAAACCAATCTTTTTTGTCAGCATCTGAAAGTCAACAATTCTTTTCAGGCCGCATGTAGAGTTTTCAATTTAAATAATTTAATTTGGTTTAATAATATTTTTTAAATTTTTCTACATTTGTCTTACTACTCGATATTGATGTTATTTTTAAAATAGAATTTATCAGATTTTATGTACTTTGTTGGTAGGCTTGGTGCCTTTTCTCTATTCATGATCAGGAATTGACTAAGAAGCTAGTCAAGTGTAGGGACGATAAGCTATCAGCCATTCAAGACCTTGCTCAGCAGGTGGAGCATGCGGATTCAGAAATTCTGGTATGGTTTATAAATCTGTAGTCGATAGCTCGATAGTTACGCACATGTAATATCGTTGCTTTGATAGCGGGATGCTTCTAGTCGTTGTTTTAAGCTTTTAGTCGTTGTTTTATGCTTTCAGGAGTTAAGCGTTTGTGTTGGTTGTGAATGTTTTAGACAGGCTTGGTTTTTTTTGTCCTACGCTGAGCAGTGGTAAGCCTTTCCTGAGCCAACTTTATCCAATCCTTCTTTGTTAACAGCTTTTAAAATCCTCAGTCAAGAAACTTGAAGACGGGCATGAGACAGAAAAAAAATTGTTCCAGACAAATATAGATGAAAAAGACAACATTATCGAGGTAGTTGTAATTTCGTTAATTACTCGAGTAGCTGCCTAACGTGCACTTAAGTCAGTTGCAGTGGTAGTGCTTAATTGTTATAGATAAATGCTAGGCCGTGGGGTCCAAATGCGTGCGATGGTTCTTGGTTCATTGAAAGTCGTTTATGGATGTAAATGGCCGGTAATTGTAAATCTGATATTTACGTCTAATAAGCATTTTATATTGCCTATAAAAACTATAGAGGCCACGCCCAATTCAAAGGGTATATTTTATACGTTATCATTGTTTCGTTTGTGTTCTGCTCGCTGATACTGCAACGATGATCTGAGCGTATTGGTCTTGCACCTGTGTGCAACGTAACCATGATACTCTGGAAAGGGGCCTTGTTAAGGAAAAATCTGAAGCTCCATTTTCTGAAATGCTTTCTCACAGGCTCGTGTATTTTTGGTTATATTTCTGACTCAGGAGATGCAAGCGATTTTAATTATTTTGTAGATGTTGACGAAAAATGGCCAGGAGAAAGACAAGCTTCTTGCTGAGCTTCGGGTGTGTTAATTTTTTTTGTCTTCTATCGCTGTTACGTATTCTCAGTTCTCCTGGTGATTGATTGATTGAATTTGAACTTGCTTGCAGCATTTTTTTAACTTCTGTAAGCATCCAAGTGCTTGTGCTGCTCAGCGTGCGGCTCTTAGCAGGGTTTCGTTGTATATCTGAAATTTTAAATTAGCCTTCCGGTTGTTTATTGTTTGTGGTATTTGGTAGTACGTTTTGAATTTCTTAATCAGAATGCTCCTCGGAGTTTATCTTCGGAGACGTTGAAGGCTGATATGGAAGAGTCCAAGCAGCAGCTCATTGATTCAAGGTGAGCTGGGTTTTGCTTTATTAAAAAACTTTTTAATTATTACCTTGTAAGAGGTTTGTTAAGAAGGCAAATGAGCTGATAATGAGACAGTCCGACGCAGCTCAGAAAATTTTCTAAACGTTAGCAATACGCTAAATAGAATTTTGCAATATTTTTTAAATTTTTCTAGTTTTCTACTATCTGTCATAGCTGATTTTTGCTAGGTCGCTTTTCTTCAATTTTTATGATGGCGATGTGACAGTTTTAAAAAATTATAAGGCAACTTTTGTGTGTTTGTGCGCTAATGACTTGCGTGCAAGAATGTCGCTTTGTGCTGATGTCAACACTGCTAGTGTTGTTTGTCTTGTCGTATTGTCTCGCAACTTTCATAGGGAAAAGCTATCTGCAGCCGAACGCGCCGTTCAGGAACTCAGTGATGTAAAGGTATTACGTGCTTTGTATGTGAACACTAATAGCATCAATAATTAAAAACATCTATTTTCCCTAAGGCCAAGTAAAAAGTTTGTCCATAAATCTTGCATCAGCTCATTCATAAAGCTCTACGATTTTAAACCTTGCAGAAAGTGTGAGGCGCGATCGTAATCGACTATACTTCACTGCTTAATTTTTGTTGTTATTTTTTCTTAGTGGGAGAACTTCCCCGTTGCTACTGTTAAGTTGATTTGTTTCAAGGTGGTTTCGTGTCGTTGTTTCATGAAAGTGTTTTTTGCCTTCACGTTTTCTTGTGCCTCCAGTATGTGCGATTTGAACTTTGTTTTTCGCTTGTAGAATAAGCTGCAGCGAGAACTCGACATGGCAGTTCTTTCGAGGCAAGCCTTGCAGGGTCAACTGGAAGATGCTCTAAACATCAACAACAAGCTTTCGCAGCGCCTACAAGATGTTTCTCCCACTAGCGAAGTAAAGAGAAATAAATGCCAGGTACTACTGAGTCACATTTCTAGATCTGTTCCCGTGTTCTTCTAGTTGCAAGTCGTGTGGAGTTTAATCTGAGGTGCAAGATGTTATGGATTTGATTCGTTGAATTCCGCACTTATAGAGCTTTCTTTATTTTATTGGAAAATTTCTTATAAGGTGCGTCAGCGGCTTAATTTGGCAAAAATCTGTTGCGCAGAGGTGGTATTTGAAGTTACTGTGCTCGGACATGGGGCGAGGAGGGGGCAGGACGTTATATTGATGTTTTTTTTTTTGGCAGGAGGATTTGGAACGGGACCTACTGGAAGCGATTTGTTTTACTAAAGAGCAGAAGCAGAAATACGAAAACGTGGTAAATGGTTTTGAGAATAACGATGACTTGAAGAGGTTCGTATATTGCTTGATATGTTTCTCGTAAGGATGCAACTTCAGTGATTCCAATGAGCCTTGGTTAGTGTATTGCTCCGCGCTATGGAAAAAGTTGTTGTGGTTTTAAGGGCATAAATTATGTTTCTAGCATAAGATGGAAGTAACTACGTGGCGATTTAAAATCAGAGCGTAGCACGAGTCATCAGCACCTCGATGTTGAATCTACTGCGCTATTTCTATTGGTGTCGTTATTTCCAGTGTTGCGTTTTCATTTTAGCCAAGTTAAGATGTTGAATTATGCATTAGCTGAAGTCGAAAGCCTGCAGGGCAGAATTCGCGCTCGTCTTTGGATGAAGTCTGAGAATGCGCAGCCGTTTCAGTCTCACTTGGCGATGCTTCCTGAGGAAAGTGGGGGGCAACTTCAAGATGCAGAGGTTTGTACCGAATAGCATCTCACTACCGGCTGGCAACTTATCTCTTACTAACGAGCTGGCAAACATGTTCTTCGCGGCAAATAGCATTTCTTACTCAGGAAATGTCAAACTTGTTCTTCGCAGCTAATATCGTCTCTTACAAACGAGCTGGCCAGTTTGCGAGCAGAAAACGAATCTTTGAAAGACGACGTGAAGCGTTGCGAAAGCGAGGCTAGGGCTGTTGACGAAGGTCGCAATCGTTTGCAACTGGAGTACGAGTATTTGGTTCATGAGCGGGATAGGGAAATATCTTCTCTAACTGACAAGGCTAGACTTGCCCAAGAAAGCGTCATTCTTCTTACCTCTCAAGTCAGCAAGACAGCTGAGGAGTTGACAAACTGCAAGCAGCAACTTGGCGCGCACAAGCTTCAGTTGCAGGAACTCAAAGTGTCACAGCTAGTTTCTCGTGATAAGCTCATTGTGGAGAAGGCCGATTTAATTTCAGCACTGCAGAAAAGCATTGCTGCCAAGGAAGGCTTATTAACGGATGGACAGGTTAGTAACACATGTTTCTAGTAGAGTACCACGGTCATCATCATCATCATCATCATCATCATCATCATCATCATCATCATCATCATCATCATCATCATCATCATCATCATCATTACTACCATTGCCATCTCCTCTATCAAAGAGCTCACTCGTAATCGATGCTCGACCCTTCCTTGCAGAAGAAAAAAAAACAACACTTTTTCACAAAATCGTTCGACTTGTGTTTTTGCGATATTGCTTTGGGCAATTCAAGATGCCTAACTCCTAGGATGTTGGGGGTTTAAGTGTAAAATAAACCTCCTGCCTTATTTGTTGCGTACTACTTGTTTAATCGTGACATCGGTATATAACCGAATCGTAAACGTCTTTCATTTATTTTTAGGTTCAGCTACAAAGCCTGCAACAGCAAGTGGAGCTGCTACAAAGAACTCTGTCCGAAGCGCAAGCTAGAGAAGCTTCTCTTGAGAAAGACCTGAAACTGGCTAAATCAGAAACCACCTCAATTCAAGGAGTGGTCTCAGCTTGCACAGAAGAGTTTCGCACAGCTTCCGAGCAGATAAGTAGCTTGGACACGAAGCTCAAGCTTTTGGACAGTTCCTGCCAGGAAAATAACTTGTTAACCAAAGATTTGGAGAAGCTGGCTAAAGTTAACGAACACTTGCAGGGCCATATTAGAGAAATCTCCACTTCATTTAACCATCTAACGATGGAAAAAGATTCTGAGGCATTGCAACTTCATGATCAACTTGAGAAGTCAAAGCAGCAGGTTTCCGATCTTAAAAACGATCTCAGCAGCCGGAAGCTAAGTTGCAACCAACTGCAGATAGAAGTTGAATCTTTAAGGGGGCTGGCCTCTGATGTTGAGATTCTTAGAGATCAGTTAAAGAGCTCGTATAATCTTAATGGAGTTCTTCAAAGACAGGTCAAAGATTTAGTGAAGACCGGAGAGTTACGAAATCAGGTTTTGGTCCCGGAACTAAACCAGCTTAGGCTAGAAATAGCCGACCTCCGCTATGCCAATCGGGAGCTGGAGTCTCAAATTTTGCACGCCGACGATTCAAAGCACGAGCTTCTAGAGTTGAAGACGATGCTGGCGGACCTTACTTTGAAGAACTCGGAGTTAGATAGCACCGTTAGGGCATTAGACAAGGAGGTAGAAAGCCTGAAAGGGGAGAGCGAGAAACTGCGGGAAGAGTGTAGGCGTTGCAAGGATGAAGCGAGGCGAGCTCAGATCAACCTCGATCATTTACAATTGGAAAATGCATCAGTCAAGTCGCAGTTAACGTCTGCGAGGATCGACCAGGACGAGGTGCAACGGCTGCACAGTGAGATAGAGAACCTACGTCAAAGGAAGGTTGCTCTAGAGAAGCAACTTCTTGAACTTGGAGAATCTGCTGCCAAGTTGAAGCGACAACTTTCGGTGTACGTATGCAAAACTATCATTCTTAGAATAATATGGACATTTATTTATCGATGAGTATATAGTAAATAAGTAGATAGAGAGCCTGAGTGTATGGTTGAGTGACGTCTTGATTGATTGGTTGTTGATTAATTGATAGATACGTAAAAGGATCAAAAGAAACGTAAATAAATCGAAGAATTAATTGATAGATTGATATGTAGATTGATTTATTGATTGGTTAATTGATTGGTTGATAGATGGATGGGTGGCTGGATGGATTGATGGATGATAGATAGATAGATAGATAGATAGATAGATAGATAGATGGATGGATAGATAGATAGATAGATAGATAGATAGATAG
>QQSS02176244.1:0-14948 GCA_003687565.2 Craspedacusta sowerbii | reverse complement strand
TACCTACCTACCTACCTACCTACCTACCTACCTACCTACCTACCTACCTACCTACCTACCTACCTACCTACCTAAACACCTACCGATATATATATATATATATATATATATATATATATATCCCAAAGGATAACCATGTCTATTCTTAAATACTTAAGATTAAAGTAAGTTACTTGAGATAAAAATAAGCTTGATGTAGAGCAGCCCAGAAGTAAACATACACCTATGTAATATAGTCATGTATATAGTCATTATAATACATTTTGATTGAAATAGTATCAATACGAATAATGATAAAAACTAGGATCAGGAGCCGTTTGGTACCTTGTGATTTGCAGCGACGCAGTCGTCTATTCGAGGCCGGCTCCGATTGAGCCTCGCTCTCGGGCGGCGGACCAGAAAAAATACGAGGTCTTGTTTTACAAGCCGCTCCGTAGCTCCGTCTCTCTGCATCCTCCGGCTTAGGTGGTGATCGCATCATCCGCTGCACGGACTGCCCAGTTCGCGTCACAGGGCTTCCACTACGTAGATCGACGTCCTTAGCAGGCTTTACGGGCAAACCGTGAGGCGGTGCTCCTGTGGTCCTGCTAAAGTCACGGTTCGAGGCACGGTACACGTTGTCTCCAAGTATGTCCCCAAGCACGACAAAGACGTCCCCGTAACGGTCCGGTTCACCGTAGCTTTTTCTTGCGACGCCCGATCCGCTCTTTAGCGCACCGGAGACATTTCTGATCGCGCCCGGGCCATTTTGCATTTCGTCCCGGTCGATCGGTGCTACGCTTGAGACATTCGGCACTGCGCCTGGGCCTTTGTGCCCTGCGTCCAAACTATTTGGCGTGAATCCGGAGTCCCTCTGCTTCATACCTAGACCGATATGAACTGCGTCAGAGACGGCTTGCTCTGCATCCACATTACTTCCCATAACGCCCGGGCCATGCCCTAACGATCTTGACTCAATCGGAGATACGTCCGAAACATTTGGTGGGGCGTCCGACTCGTTTGGCGCTGCGCCCGGTCCGTTCCATATCGCGCCCGGATCATTTTCCAACGCGAACAAATCGTTACGTTTTGCGTCTGACTCAATACGGATGGGCTTTAGTCCACCTTGCAACAAAGGACGTTCCAGGTCAACGCTTACGGCGACGTCATTCGTCAACACCGATTGCGACGATCCGCTCTCGGACGGCGCACCAGACAAGATAAGAGATCTCGCTTTACAGGGACCTTCGAAGCTCCGTCTCTCTACGTCATCTGGCTTAAGTGGCGATCGCATCATCCGCTGCAGGGACTGCCCAGACAGAGATACTGCTTGTCCGCCAAGTAGCTCGCTGTCACGCGTCCCTGTGGCGTCGCAAGAGCCGGCACTCGACGGAGTGGCACTAGCGGGTGGACGGTGGAAGTTCTTGCCACGTATGTCGCCGATCAGGATGACGACGTTCCTATAACGGTCTGCTTCGGCAGAGCTTGTCGGCAGAGCACCGGATCGACTTAAAGCGCCGGAAACAAATCGCAATGCAACCGAGCTCTGCCCTACAGTCCCGGGACCATTTATCCTTGCACCCGAGCCGTTTTTCGCATCACCTAAGCCGTTTTTCGCATCACCTAAGCCGTTTTGTGCATCACCTAAGCCGTTTTTCGCATCACCTAAGCCGTTTTGCGCATTACCCAAGCCGTTTTGCGCATCACCCAAGCCGTTTTGCGCATCACCTAAGCCGTTCTGCGCATCACCTAAGCCGTTTTGCGCATCACCTAAGCCGTGTTGCGCATCATCTAAGCCGTTTTGCGCATCACGCGAGCCGTTCTGCGCATCACCCGTGTCATTCTGCATTTTCTCCTGGTCAATCGACGCCCACACCGAGTCATTTCGTATCGCAACCGCGACATCCGGTTCTGCGCTTGAACTATTCGGTACAGCGTCGGCACAATTCGGCCCTTCGCCCGAACTTTTCCGCACTCGCATGACATCCGACTCTTTATGTACCTCACCCCGGTTCTTTTCCACAACGCCTGAGTCACTACATGTCGCAACTGAGTGCTCGCGTACCCCGGCCGGGTCCATTGGCACAGCCTCCGACTTTTTCCGTATAGCGCCCGAGAATTTTTCCGCAGCACCTTTGTCATTACGTATCACAACCGAGGGCTCGTGCACTGCGCCGGAGTTCTTTCGCATAGCGGCCGACTCTTCATTCTGCAAGGAGCCCGAGTCGAATTCCACCACGGCGGATTCGTTCGGATTCGAGCACGAGTTTCTATGTTTCGTGTTTAGACCATCTTGCAACAAGGGACCCTCAATAACATCCATTAAAGCGACGTTGTCATTCCGCGCTTTCGAAGCAACCTCCAGAAGGTCGGCTCGAGCCGCAAACTTTCGTAAACCGAGGCAAAAACGTCGGTCAGCCGACGAACGTCGGCTCGTAACATCGGACTTGAATAGGCAGCTTGAATGACTGCGCGCGCGGGATCGAGTATGCGATCCGACCGAATCTTTCCACGCTAACGACTTTTCGCTGCACCACGGCGCCGTGACGTCGTCGGTGGCATTGTCGCCGTTCGAGAAGTGCATCAACTCGTCGTCGGTCAACATTCGCCACGAAGGTCGTTCGTCGGTAGACGAATCCAGGATGCCGTCGTCAATCACGACAACGCCAGCCAGCGACACAGACGCATCACCGAGGGCCCCGGAGACGAGGCTTGGTGGAGCAATATCCCCCGAACAAGAATCCGATAAGGGGACCGGAGTTAGGCCCACACGACTCCTAGAGAATCCGCCGAAACCCGTACCGTACCAGGACGGAGCCGCTTGGTCGCCTGAATCGATTTTTTCACTACAATCCACACACACGCGATCGAGAATCCGATCGAGTGCGGCTTTCGCTTCTAACGCAACCGTGCACATCACGCACGCGCAGCTCGCACCATGCAAAAGAGGTTGCAAGTGACGTTTGTTGTCGTCAGGACAGATCGTACAATCATCCCGAGGCAAGCTCACCGTGGACTTGGACTTGACTGGAAGCACAGATTTCTTCAACTTCGCCGGTCTTTCGCTCCATCGAGAACATTCCACATGACTAGCAGCCAAATTAGATAAAGCAGGCCCCTGGCGTCGATCAGGTAGACTGCATTCCGCAGACTTCCGCCGCTTTCCGTGCGACGCCCTGGCCACGCCGCAAACTGCGTGTCGCCAGTGAGATGAATCGCCGGACGGACGATGCGCGGCCGGCGGAAGACGATCACCGACGGGCACCTCGGCCCCTTTGCGCGGCCGCGGCAGACCGCCGACTCGCAGCTTCAGCCTCAGCTTCGACAGCGGCACGTCTTCCTCGTTGCTGTCATCGTCGTCGGACCTATTGACCGGGCCGCGGCAGTGGCCGGGAGCGGGACCGGGGCCGGATTTGCCGCGTTTCTCATTTCCACATACAAAAGGTTCGGCGCTACTTGCACCACAGCTTTTGTCGGAAGGAAGGCCTTTCGAGAACCCTGCAGGTGCCTGCGAAGAGGAGCTCTGACCAGGGAGAAGCCGAATGTTCACGTTCTTCGGATCGATCTGATTCCTCTCGAGAAACCTCGTGATGATCGCCATTGACTCCGTCGTCAAGGCGTTCCGCTCAGATTGACGACACGACGCCAGCTGCGTTTGAGGCCGCGTAGTGGTATCCGACATGGCCGCGGCGTCGTCCGATGCCTTAAACGGAACGCGCTTCGGCACCTGGCGCTGGCTGCAACTGAATCGGGAGCCAGCAGTAGCACGCATCCTGGCATCCGCAACAGAGCGACAGCGTCTGCGCGGAGCGATCTTCCGGTCCCGAGCGTTGGAGCTCGCTGAGGCCTCTTCAGGCTCAGAACCACGAAACTGGCCTCCTCTCGCGTCAGCCGCGGAAGCCATGCCAGCGACCGAGTGTCCCACGGGAGCCAACGGCGAGCCATCCCTCCTCCGTTCAGGCAGCATCTCTGCGCCGCTCTGTCGTTGCTGCTGCCAGGCGACGAGATCTTTGAGCTCATCTTCAATGCTGGAACTCAGATCGAGCGCCGAGTAGCGCCTCATTTTCCGCTTCCTCCCGAGCCCGGCGGCGTTTGATGCAACGGGAACGACGTCGCTTTGTTCGGATCTCTTCAACGATGACGACATCTCGCCGATTGAAGGCTCGCCTTTCTCGCCTAGGACCACTGAAGCCGTCTTCCAGTTCAACAGAGGTGCCAGCGCTTCGCCACTGACCGTGGCCACCGGTCGCAGACGAATCACACCCGTGCCGTCCTTTTTCGGTATCTCGATCGCCTGTGACAACGTCTGCGTCAAAAGGGACTGGCTCATCACGCTCGACTTGGATATGAGGTAGTAGCACCTGCCGTCAGAGACGGTTACGACACACGGGAACGTCGGCTGCCCACCAGCGTGTTCGACAACAGACGATGGGCACCGGGCAGAGGCGTCGGGTCTACCGTCGGATTTTCCAACGTCTTCGCTTTTGGCCGAGTGCCGAGCGAACGAGAGTCCCGCGGCGAGCTCTTGTCGAATACGCGAAGCTTCCTCGCTAGAAAAGGAAGTCTGCCTCCTGCTAGACCCAGCAGGAGTTGCCGATTCGGACGCCAACTTGGCGTCGGTGGGAGCCTCTACACGCATGGTAGTCGGCCTAGTTGGACACTCCGCTATCTGATCGACGTTGTCTCTAGATCTGGAAGGAAGGCCATGCAAGGCGCGCCCTATGACGTTCCTCTTAGCACCTGCCCTGACATTTTGGCCCTTGCAACCAGCTACAGGACACTCATCTACAACGCCACTCGAGGAAAAATCCTGCACAGATCTCAAAGGCCCACTTCTGCGTGAGTCCTTAGAGACGTCGCCTAAAACGTCACCTGCGCCTACCAAAGCATCGCTGACACCGTCGAAGGCAGCTACCGATCGCCGACGAAGGCGCATCGCATGCCGGTTGTTTAGATTCGGGACCATAATTCGTAGGCGCTCCAAGTGGATACAAGCTTGCTGGCCGTCGAGAATGGCACATTCCGTGCATTCCGGTCGCTTGCCGAAGAAAACCTTCGGCACAGAGTCGTGCGCGCCGAATGCAACGTCGCCACCTTCGACACTGCTCGTCGGGGACAACGACGACTTCCTAGACACGGACAACCGCTCCCTGCGCGTTTGAAATCTGCTTCCAACGACGGCGCTGCCACAGACCGAAGACGCTACCTCGCGGAGCTTAATGCGTTGAACTGCGTCATCACCAACGAACGTCACAGGTACGCATGCGTCGTCCTCGGTATTCGCCTTCAGAATCGAACCTTTAGGCGAAGGCAAAGTCGCTTGGCGTTGTACCGGTAACGGATGTGCCGAAGCTAGGAACGATTCCCGACTTGTCTCTATATTCCGGCTATCGGCTTCCAACTTGGAGCAGCTTCCATCATCCGCTGTGGTTGTCTCCTCGACCTCCCTCGCAGCGCCTGCATCCAGCGCCAGGTCAGGAACAAGAGCAGCAGGAGGCCCTGTGGATGGAGGCGCAGCCTGCAGACAAAACAGCGCATTGAAATCGGATGATTCCGAGAGCAAGCCAACGTAACTTTTCGTCGGCATCCGAAGAAATTCGTCGAGAATGTCGGGCATCCGAAGAAAGTCGTCCAGAATGTCTCGGGTCTCCGAAGCGTTGGCACGCAGCACGGGACTTGATCCGACACTGGACGCTTCACGCGCGCCGGGGAACGTTGAGCCCGAGCCGCCAGATTGACACCTGACTTGGTTCGATATAGCACTCGGATCGGAGTCTTCGTGACGCAAGGCAACATGAGCAGTCATTACGGGAGGCGAAGGCATCTTTAGCTCGGGATGCACCCCGGAAACACTCAATTGGTTATCAACAGATACGCCATGGCGTTGATGATCACCTAATCCACTAGAAGCGCACGAAGGACTCGAAAGTAACAAGCGGTCGCGATTGCTAGAGACTTGAAGATCTAGGGGTGCTGCCGGACCAAGATTTGAAGACAGAGTCACGCGGACGTTTTGAGCCTGCGTACTCGCATCTTCACGGCGGCCATCGCGACTTGCTTCTTTCATCATCCCAACCTCAGCAGTCTCCGAAGAACGCTGAGCGACACATGGCCATCCGGACGGTCCAAACGGTCGCGAACACGGGGTATCGGAAACCGACGCCACATTGCAGACAGGAGGACGAATAGACGAACCAAAACGGCTATCTGCGCCATTGGCATGAGGCAGCCTGTCTCGTAGAGCAGAAGCATTAGCATTGGGGAAGTTCGGATAACTCATCGGCGCATTCGGGAACTGCGACAGGTCGCCACTGAGTCGCGGCGCGGAAGTACCAGCGACCGACATGACGGGATACGGAGTGGGATGTTGCTCTCGGCGGTTGACTGCTGTCGAGTACATCTGGTAAGCAAAAGGACCCATCGCCATAGAGCTTAAACCGGGGTAAGTGTCCATGGAGCCAGAGCCAAGATCTGGAATCCCATGATCGGAGCCCCAGGAGCTCAAAGATTCCATCGACCAGCCAGACGAATCCGGCTGTCGTGCATATTCATTGCCACATCGCATTTCTCTTCTTTCGAGAAGAGACAGATCATAACTAGACAGAGTAGCTCGAAAAGGCGCATAGCAGGTAGGTGAAAACTGGGGAAAGGGTTTCTCAAATATGACAGGATCTCGAAGCTGGGAAGCGCTTGTAGATACTGAACCTGTAAAGGAAATATCACGTTCGCCACACTCTGGCCTCTTATTGGAATCAGATTTGCCATGGCTACGACCTGATGCGAGGCTGAAGTCTGAAGATTGCTCCAAAGCTGAAGCAGAACTCAAGGATCCAATGTTGAAGAATTTCTCTCCATTTAAGGCAGTCATCTTTTCAGAGACATGCAAATCGTGAAGGTCAGAGGCACATTGCCACGGGGGATCACGATCGAAGTTGCTGGACGATGCCGTGGCATCAACTACATTCTCTGCTGCTGCAGGCCAACAAGGTAGGACGTTTGCATTCGTGTAGATATACTGATGATAACGTGGTAGGCTCTGTGATTGTGCGTAGTTTTCAATTAGGTGGCCGCAAGCAGTTTGGTTGCCATAGCCAGCATTGAAGACCGATGATACATATTGCTCCTCCGATGACGTTGCACGGTTAAAGCTTACAGGAGCCTTAGCAGGATAAAGTGTTTCCCTACTGCTAGATTCATCAAAATTTTCGGGGTCAACTGGCCAATTTGGAGAAAAGTTAGGAGCAGATGCAGAGTACGTCAAGGGAAGTAAACTGCCGGATGCATAGTGCTCAGTCCTACTTTGCCCCGAGGAAAATTCGAAAGCAGAAGAAACAGGATCATTAATTGGTTCTGCATGGTTTGTGGGCTTGCGATTGAGATTCATAAACAACAGGGTCGCTGCTACCTGGCGCTCCTCGTCAGTGACATCTGTTTCAGCACTCGCCGAAACACTAAGCTTCTCATGCATTTCATTAGTCAACTTTGGAGCTTCTGCGTCAACATGTATATTACTCTGTGACTGAACCCTTATACAACTGTGCCGCGCCTCAATGCCAACTTCAGCAGGTCTCAAAGGTGAAGTCTCTACTGCCCTCACATATGAGCCTTGTTCTGCACCATGAGGGCTAGCATCTTCGGGCATAGAATACCCTGCAGAGTTTATTAAGGTAGTCCATGGTCCTGAAGCACCATTTTGCAGTCTAGATGAGTCTCCACCTGCAAATGCTTCTTGCAGGTTATTGTTACAATCACGACGATTCGGATAAACTGAACTAGGCACATCCCTATACACTTGCCGGATCTGCTGGGCAGCAACTTGTGCCAAACTTAGAAAAAAATCATTGATAGGAGGCTCTGCAATTGAATGACGGGTCTCTGGTCTAATCCCGTAGAATGCATGGTCAACGACAAAGTCCTTCCTAGTTTTCACTGAATGTTTAGACGAGAGCTGTGAATCACGGTTTCTTTGACCGGATGCTCTTATAGCACCTGGGTAAGGAAGACCTTCTAAGACAGATTTTTGAGGTGCCTTAGGGAAGAAACTGTTATCAAAACTTGGAGTTCTACTAGCACTTAGAGGCGAGGGCTCTTTGTCATGCAGGGTCCATGATAAATTTTGACCAAATGCAAATGCATGTGATGTTTCAGCCATCATGAAACTGGAAAATATTTCATGAAGCTCAAATCATTTGCTTATCACGAAAATAAATTGTAATGATTTCTTGGCTTACAGAAAGAGGCCATACAGAATCTCATATGCCGTATTTTAGGAGTCATCTATGAAAAGAAAAAGATTGCAATAAATAGTATGCTCATGAAATTATAGCTACCATAGAATTTAGAGCAAAAGAAAGAGCATTCAAGGTCTTCAAACAAGGCTGACAAAATCTCGTAGCTACCAGAAAGCTGACGATTAACAGCACCTCAGGGAGCAAACATACATCTAGCGTTGAAATACAAGGATCTACGAACTACATCATCTAGACCTTCCAAGAAAATATTGATATTGATACTAAAAACTAATTCACATTCTTTCAAGGTCTTTACACTTACCCAAAACCAGTTAGAACTTGGTAACTGGAAACCACAACGCATTCAAAGGCAATCCACTTCTTTCCCTCTAAATGGCATGCGAGGGCACAACATGGTTATACTAATAGTAACTAGAACCCTGCAACTTTAAGCAAAGTACTATCATAACTGAATGAACTAAATTTACATTGCCAGAACAAAATCTCACTAAGACTATCAACCGAGCAAGTGGCTCAATAACACTAAATAGCCAGAGCTGCACCACGAGGACTTCTAGGAGCAGGCACAAGCTTCTCATTAAATTAAAAGCAACTTTTGATTCATTAATAATAAAATGAAAAAGAGCACTGTCAGCACAAGTTTCACGCATAACAAGAGAAATAAATAAAAATCGCAAAATATTGAATATTGTGTTAGCTTATCAAGATTCTGACATGCAAAGAACCTAACTTGCAATCTGAGATCTGCACAAACATAAGAGTCCTACCATCAAATTTAAGGCTGTGAAGACAAATCAAACACTCTTGAAATCTTATCCAAATTACACAGAAAAACTATGGCAAACCGCATACACTAATCCAGCCAGCTAACCTAATACCTCACACTAATGCATACATTAATAACCACAGGTAACAATGCAGATCCATTTCAAATGCAGCATATACTATTAGCAAGCGCTGATCTTCCCTAGGTTTCAGAAAATCTTTTTATTCAAAGCCAGGTTAATTTCATAGGTAAGTAAATAGAATCTGAGAGCTGATCGTGTTGTCAATGATTAGGCTCCAAGTTCAAGAAATAAATGCAAAATTTTTATAAACCCGTCATTTCCATTATTCACAGCAAGCGTATCCACTAACTGCAAATCAGTAGCCAAACTATCAACTATTTCTAATAACCAACTGATCATAAATACTTCACAAGTTTTTACATAAAACATAACAGGAACAGCAAAAAAAAAAAAAAGTGATTGATGCCATTATTCAATTTTGCTACAGAATGCAACGAAGATTGTCCGCATCTTTTAATGATAGAAAAAGTCTCTCAAAGGCCACTCATGATATCGGTATCATAACACATACTTCGACGACATGGTAAAACAACTGCAGGGCCTTGCTACATCTCGCGCTTAACCAAGTCCAAATGCCATGATTAAATCCATTTTGTTTATAAAATGCGTAAAGGCAGTAAGTACAAATAATTAGTAAGCTAAGGCCATGAGAGGATGATCAAAAAGGTAAATTAGTCCATCAGCTTCGTTACAGCACGTTTTTAATGCTGGAATATAGAGGAAGTTATGGTACAATTACATTAAGCGAGCGACTCGCCACTCTCATTGAACTAGTCACACGTGACTACCGGATCCTTAATTATCCACAGGCCTCCAAGGCATCTCATGGAACAGATTCTCAAGTGAGCATGGACGCCATCGCCACGATCCATAATTACTACATCTCTGCATAGAGTTATTATATACTCTAGTTAGTACAATTACACCTATTTTTCGCTGAAAATTCTTCAGGAAGGAGGAACTGGTCTTCGCAGAAGAGAAAATAGTTTTCTAAGGAGTTAGTTTTCGCGACAGGTTAACTGTCAGACAACTTGGCATTTAAAAGTCATTGGTTGCAACACTTACAAAGAAAACCCAAGTTCATAATGTCTTAGAAAGGAAGTTAACAAAGCTTTTTCTGATAAGATTTTAACCTTTCTTTGGACCTGATAAAGCAGCGAGCAGCGCAAGTTCTAAAAGACAAGAAAATAGTTTAAGTGATTCCAATTTTTTAAAATGATGAACTCCGTTATATTACTAACTATATTACTAAACTAAAAATTACTATAATCAAGCCGTGTTAATTGCTTCTTTCGTTTCTAGTATCCTGCTTGTAAAAGTTCATTAAAAATATTAGAAAATAACAGAAATAATTTACCCAAAGCAATTTGGGCTTAGAAATCATTGGTCTGTGGAGGTCAGTATACTGGGGTTGAGAACATTACTAAAGCTACAGAGCTTAAACAATACACCATTGGAGTCTTGACACAGCTAAGGCTTTTGAAACCGTTAATCATAGCATCTTAATAAACAAAAGGCCTTCGTATGGTATGTTATGTGAAACTAGCATCTCATGGTTCAGAAGCTACACGACTTGTCGCAGCCAATATGTTGAGATAAATGAAGTAGCCAGTGATAATCTTCGTGTCACATGGGTTTTTATACAAGGTTCTGATATTGAGTGCGCTACTGGTCCAGCTTTATGTAAATGATCTTGTGAATTCTGTTCTTCATCTTTAGGTTATTATGTTTGCACATGATACTAACTTCTGTCTCTCACAGTTGATGTGAGATACCTGTTTTACACCATGACTTAGCAACTAGAACAAATAATATGGTGGTTCTTTGCTAATAGCCATGTCTTGAAGGTTACGAAGATATAATATAGGATAAATGGTATTTGCAAGAGAAAAAGAGCTTAATGTTTTTACTCTTGCTATAACCAACCTGAGACTAGGTGAGAGAAGTATTAAGTGTGTTGGTGATATAAATTTTTTAGGCACCTTTCTTGACGGTTACCTATTATGACTAGCCAAACTAGGTTATCCCAAGTCTAAGGTCGAAATACATTGAGCTGATAGCCAGGGGCAAAACGTTCTGAACTACTGAAGCTGCCAGAAGTCTGTATTTTGCCTTTTTTTTAAACTATATATTCTATTTTGGATAGAGCATGGCCAAGCACGGATAAGAGTAAACTATCTAAGTTCCGTAGAATTGTATCACATGCTGGCAGGACTGTCTATTCAAGATCCTTGATGATCTCACGTAAATTTCGAAATGTATTTGAGTTAAATATTCTTGAAATTCTAATATTGGGTGATCGACCTCAGAAGAACTTGATGCCTGCTATATTAACATATTTTTTTCATCAAGTTTATTATAGAAGAAATTAGGACCCTCGATGGGTAAATATTCAAGGGAAAGAATAAAGCTAATAAATTTCGTGACCTTTCGGTCCTTTCTTGGACCATCTTCACACTAAACGAACAAGAATTTAAAAAAAAACCGAAAAACAAGACAGAGACGTGACTCTGGCGATGTGTGCTATGCCTGTTTTTGTTTTTCGTTTTTTTTTTTTTGTATTCTTGTTTGTTAAGTCTGAAGATGGTCCAAGAAAGGACCGAAACGTCACGAAACTTATTAGCTTTAGTCTTTGCCTTGAAGTTTATTATAGTTACCAAAGTCCCTTTTCGGAATTCGGCTGGAACGAAACATATGCGACTGGCAAAAGGAGATTTAGCATCTCTAGTAGAGGCTTTTTTTTTTTAAAGGATTAAGTGCATTGCTTCCAATGAATGTTGAAAGCTAATCGCGTTCAAACATAAGTTAAGTAAGTTTCTCGTTCACTCAGTTACTAACGCAGCCCATTGGTAAAATATGAATATCTAAAAGTAACAGAGCTCGTACAAAATTACAGTAGAAAATCGTCATAGATGACCCATCTACTGACTTAATATGATGGTAAATGTTTTTTTGAATGCACATATAACAGACCTATACTGATCCATATTTTCATACCTTCTTGCTACCGTGATCGCAAGATGTACGCATTGGGGGTGGCTGGATGTACATCCATTTTATTTATATCAGCCACGCCCGCTTCAGTGCTGCTCGCGCTGCCCTGTGGTTCGCCATGAAAAAGCTTTCTCGGAGAACCAGGCCAACTTAATAATGATCTGGACTAAAAACAGGTTCTTATTTTTCTGAGCCTATCTTTTGTTACTAGTAACGTATTGTTTGATTGTTATATATAGCGAATATATTTGCGATTTTCTCCGCAATTGCATTTTTAGGAGTTTAGTATATCCGTCTCAAAGGTTGCGCACTCCTAGCGCGTATTGCATACACATTTGAAATGAATGACACATCTATTTTCTTACAATGTTAAGTCCACACAAAATGTATGATATTTGAAATATCATTTAATAAATCCCTAAATTTTGTAAGACTCCCTAATAAAAGACAGGAAACACTTTCTCCGAAGTATCACTTTGAAAATTGGATCTGCGGTAGGCCTATTCCACGCGCAATATCTTTCAGATGCGTTTAGGAGTATCGGACTGTGGCTCTATGTTCCTGAACTTGCGACTAATCGTCAAGAATGACTAAGTCAGTGTATGTGAAGCATCCGTTTACGATATGGGAATGTTCTTTGCCTCAATGATTTACCAACGAGTGCAGTTACGTAACTGCGCAGGTACGGACAACGCTTCAAACAAACAACGGGTCTAGCGGTCAATGTGAGCTCAAACGTTCCAGGCAGTATTTTACTTATCGCAGCTCGTAGGTCGGTTTGACGCAGTTGAAACTGTTAGTCAAAGATTTTAGCCTGAGCTTGGCTTCAGCTTTGCAAGGGAAACTGACCTGAAAAGGTTGTATCACATACAAAAAACGGGCGATAAGGGTTATTACTTTTTCTAACTTCCAGGAACCTTCATTCAAGTTATTTGCAATAACGCAAATACTTAAACTAGATGACTTTATAGAGCTTAACAAGCAGATGCTTATGCATTATTGGAAAAATGGCAAAGTACCTACTTTATTGAACTCACTTTTCTCAGTGAAAGTGCTTTTCAAAAGAACAAGAGCAGATCTACACGAAAAGCTTTGCATTACCAAGATCTGCACAATTAAGTATGACGAGCGATCTCTGAGATTTGTTGGTCCAAATATCCTAAAGCATATCTTCGATGAACAAATAAATTTGAATGTCAGCAAGTTGCAGTTCAAACGACAACTTCAGGCATTGTATCTTGCTACATATTAGCTGGGCGTGTCTTTGTTTTCCTGACATAAGGCCTATTAATTAACCATAAACTTTTAATAAAAACCTAGCGTCTGCTTGACCCACATTGGCAATGATGTACGAGCCTTTCGGTAGAAATATTTTTTATTTAGTTTACTTAGCTTATAAATGACTATACGTACTTCACACGAAGTATGAGGAGGTCTCTGCACTTCAGATTGGCTTATGCTATGAAGAGCCGTCCTTCCCATTTCGACAATCATTCTGTAAATCTAATTTTATACGTTTTCTTCGCAGTTCTAATTGTGTAAAAAATTCTCGTTGTTGTTGCTGTTGTTGTTGTTGTCCAGATCCAGAACATTGTGATTGATAGGCAAGGTAGAAATGAGAGTTTGCGGTAGTAATTCGCGAGCGAGGCAACAAAATCCCTGCGCTCCAATCTGGGTGTTGTGCGATTACACTCTCCCTTCTTCAGCTGTACACTGATCTTCTGCATTCTGGTTCGCATCAGTACTGCTGTCATTCGAATCAGTATTGCGATTATTCGAATTCAACATTCGAATATGCCAAAAGCTTCTCGAGTGAAGCTCGGACTTAATGACGAGTGCTTGCGTGATAAGATTCTTTTCCATGCCATTTTTCTTTACGTCGCTCAAGTTTTGTTGTTGACTTCTCGAGGACGCATTGCTACACTTCTACATTGTGAAACATTTGAAGCACGAAGATTGCCATTGCGACGTAATGACTTGTGTCGTCAGATAACAAGACGCTGTGACGGACCAGAAAACCAGAAAAACCTGAAAGAACTGCGAATACGCATGCCAAAACGATGCCAAGACGAAAGGTGTGGAGAAATGCATGACCTGTTGTTTGGTGGTGTTTCATGGTATTCATTGACGTAAAATATATTCCACAACGCATTGCAACTACGCTATATGCCATTAATATCCATAGCTAGTAAAGAGCTGGTCAGTCCAAGAGAATCGAAAACCGCCAGGCCAGATTAACATCTACGAGCATATGCAATTAAATTTGAAAAAACGGGGAAAAAAACAGTCCCGTTTATGCGAGAGATTCAATAAGCTATTTTTTTCCCCCATCAAAATGAAAAATACATAAGTATGCATAGATGCAATATAGATGGGAAAGAGAGCTTTTCATAGCAATGCTAATTGCAATCGAAGAGCCCTTAGGCAAGGACAAAGCCTTGCAAATATGGACCAGGGCAGTGATTACAACAACTTAACTTACACTTCCCACCATAACATTGATGTCTGAGATCGGACGTTTTAAACATTCGCCATGGAAGCAAAGGCAGGTCGTTGACTCATGCATCCATGGAAACGGGGTGTTGTCGAGAAGAACGCATTAATTGCAATCGGTACGTCATAAGTGACCCAGGGTGCGAAGATTTGCACCATATGCAAGCAAGGCGATAAAGGGTTTACGTCAATCGGCCTTCGCTACAATATTAGCAGTTCTCTCTGCCATCAGCGGGGTGTTTCTCGAAAGTGTCTTAGGACACTCGGGTGTCTAGGACATGTAAAAAGTGTTTCACGAAGGCTTGAGACATGTCTTAGACATGTCTTAGGACATGTCTTAGGCCGAGTGTCTTAGGACACCTAGGTAGGTGTCTTAAGACAA
>QQSS02176233.1:2500-14948 GCA_003687565.2 Craspedacusta sowerbii | reverse complement strand
TATATAGAGAGAGAGAGAGAGAGAGAGAGAGAGAGAGAGATAGCGAGAGAGAGAGAGAGAGAGGGAGGGAGGGAGTTTTGCCGATATTATTTGATATCGGGGATCACCGAATTTCATCGCTGAGTAAGAAGAGGATCACGTCCATTTTGACGGGATGCTAACTCGAGCAACCTATGACTTTTTAGGCCAGACCTGAGCTCGAACCCAAAACCTGCCACTAAATAAACCCGCTCCGTAACCATTCGGTCATGCAGATGAGATCACCATCCACCTACAGATTTGAGCAACGAAGCAACCTGCCACCATGGCTTCGTACAATCATAAACTAGCCCTCAGCAGCATTAACGTTCACTAGCTTTCAAAAACAACTTAGCTAAACCATTCAAAAACATACCTCTACAGTCATGGTACCCATGATGGCCCTCTGGTGTCCTTCCTAGTAAAATAATTATTCAAGCAATCGGCAAAATTGGCTTTTCTGCAAGCCTGACCTTGTTAAAATAAAACTGCTTATAAACAAAGCAAACTTAAATGCATTCTGTCTTAATCTTTGCATCTCTTTCCTTATAATTGCAGATCTTTTAAAACATAAATCACAAATGCATCCACTGCAATTAGAAAACAAAGGACAACACTTCAGGTAATACAGCATTCACCATTGAGATCTAATATTTATATTAAGGATGCAAAGACCAAACCAAATCTACATCAGACATAGGCTTTTTTCACAAATAAACAAGCATTTACCAGAGTTTCCAGAGCAACGTTTCTTATCTGGCTTTCAGTCTTCCCAAGAAACTGCTGGCATGCAGCATGCAACATTTTTTCATTCTGACCTTGAATTTTAACCTTTTAACAAACCGAAAACATTAAATTTGCAACAAAAATACCTAAGCAACGAAAAACATACAAATCGACATCAACATGACACGCACTATACATCGTCAAATATTGCTGTTCTCCGCAAACAGCTTTCAACAAAATAAAATTCACTTTTCAATAACCCACACAAACATAAAATGGCAAAGCCGAAAGCTCCAATACCATCCACATGCCAATTTTTTACAAGAAAGTCAAGAAACTACGCAGAATGCCAGGTGAAGCATGCTACAGAAAAAGCATGCTATTCAACATCATAGCTTAATCATGAACTTGGCTTCTCCTAGCTGCAAATATACCTATGCTCATACAATCTTATACATATCTGAATGAAAGGTGGAATACAGCACATAAAAATGAAAAAACAAAATTAGCAGCCTCAGCCACAATCTGAGCTTTAGCTTTCTAATCTCGAAATAAGGCAAGATCAACGCTTGCATGCAACATAAGCTTTCGGTCATGAATGCTACATCAAAATACATTCATTGAAAATACACATGCTCATGTCTATTTACCTTGTCAGCATCTGATCTAGCTAAATATATTGCTATTACATAGAACTGCAGGTCCTACGGACAGACAGGCATTAGCAAGTCTACAGATTTTAGCTCTTAAGCCACATCTGAGATGCGGAGAAAAATACAAGGCCAATTTTCTTATTTTCAAATTCAAGCATACCTGAGCAATGCCATTTACTGATATTGGCACACCATGGATTGTGTACACTCGTGGAGACTCCACGTTCAATGTCATCACATTCAGGCTGATTCTAAATATTGAATTACATTGGCCAAGAAAGCTTCCAAGAACTGCAATGAATGATATTCAGGATATAGATCTTCGATAGAGTTCCGAAATTAAACAAGCCTGCGACTAAATCACATCCTAGGGAGCGGCAAAGCAATGCAAACTTTCCAGTGAATTGCAAAATAAAGTACATTTGAAGCTTTAACTTCTAAAAATTGACTTAACCTTTAGCTTTTGAACTTTGAGCCTAAACTTCTGTGTCCTGGAATGAGAAACCAAACACTAACAAAACAAAGTTATAACATACCTCTGCACCTTTTGCAGCCCAGGCCAGACAAAACATCGACCACCAGATATCAAGAGTGGTCTGTCATGCCCACAGCCTGTACAAAACGATCTCATAACATCACTATCATATCACAGGAGCAAGCATATGCAACACCATTAGAGTTACATCAACTTAATGCCACATGAATAGCATGGAGGACCAAGCTTTTCTGCACGTGACAGTATGGAAGTGCTTGCAGAAACCAAATATGTTCAGTTTGGATTTGCATTTTTGGAAAAGAAATATACTATTACAATAGGACCATACCAAATAGTTTTTCAACTATACATTGAAGAAAGTTGGGCATGGAAGAATGAGCGCAAAATCCACAAGTCTCCAAACATCTGCTCAATATGCAGTGGGAGCATAAGTTCTAACTGCCTGACTTAAAAACCACATGGTTTTCAGGCACAAGCCATGACGAAAACTTCAACTTAAGGGACAGGAAAACACGTGAAATCTATTAACTTGCAAACAAAAACTGTTGCAGCTCATAAGCTCATAGCTGTGCTCATCAACAAGCCAAACAAGCTGTATTTAGACATAGAAATAGCTGATGCTAACAGAACTTCATTCATCACAAGATTCAAGCACCTTCCTAAAAGCGTAACAAAAACAGCAGATAGTTAAAACAACTCCGTCTAGCAAGATCATTTCCGCAAATGTTCAAATCATACCTGATACAACCATTGCCTCATTTGGTCCACAAGTTTCAAAACCCATGATGTTTATTTTGTCTAAAGTAAACAAAACTTAGAAATCTGACATGTCTGCACAAACCCACAGGCAAAAACACACAAACACATTGAAGCAAACACATAAACAAACAAACACTCATATATAGATATATGGATATATAGAAACATATATTCATAATACAAGAAAATCAGAATCAATTTGCGAAGATGCTAATAGTCTTTCTGCTAATTGCATGGTTTTTAAAATGATTTAGATGCTGCCTACTTTTACTTTGACTAATGCTGCTGTGAAAAACATACATATGATGTGGTCATGTTGGTACAAAGGCCAAGAGTAACTATGTATCAGCCTACAATTTAATGATGTCTGCATGATCTCAGAAGTGTTTCATGCAAACAGGCAAAATGAGGCTTCGCTGAGAGCAACGGAATAGAGTTATTGAAAAGCCGACAGATAATTCACCTCAACATTGATAACTGGCTAACTTAAACATATATGATTAAGGGAATAAGAAAAAGAGAGTTTCTGCCAGGTTCATATATTTTGAAAATGAATAAGAGAAGTGCAAGAAGGAAAAAAAATTACTAAAAGCTCTTTCAAATATGCTCTGAAGGATCATATGAACAATATGATAATAATAATAATGCATCGCCTAGCTTCGCCAATCGGGTAATCGCAGATCAAGGGCGCTAGTAGCACCCAGAACATGAAATATATTGAATAGTGGATTTAAAATCGAGCACACTTAACACAATCCGCGCTGCACAAATAAAGCCATTATGAGACATGAGAACACTTCTCGTGAGTTGGAAATTTACTTACGAGCAGGGAATCCTAGTCGAGCTTCCGCTTTCTCCAAACACTTGTAAAGACATCCACCCTGATCAAATCCGACGCTACCACGGTTTCTGCATTGACATTCTAATCCTGATAGCGACCGAGGCACCTGAAATGCTGCAATTATTAGCCATTGTCGTGGGAAGATAAAAGCACAAGATTCTTTGTCGAAAAAAAAAACGGTACTCACGCACCTCATCTAGCGTAAAATAGCGGGTACTATTGTATGAGCCAAAAGGCATATACACATAAATACCAAAGAAAAGTCACTTAATCAGTTCCCATCAAATTCTTTGCTTAAATGTTTCTTGCATATGGGCAGAGATCGTGTGTATTGAGAAAAAAAAAAAGTAATCTGAACGTTATGTGAGTGGATTTGACAAACCGCATATCTCCATTAACGTACATCATATTGTTGTTAGTGACTGCCGAAGTTTGGGCATGAGTATTTTTGTAGATCAAGCGACTCCCTATAAATGTTCAAGAATCTTTTCATTTTTGTCATTGGACACGTGGAATGCCTGGGTGGCTCTCCATATTTGCGAGGTAGGAGTACTTCTTTACGAACGTTTGCGTACAGCCTGGCATTCGGAACTTTTTTTGTAGCAGGACTCTTCTACTCTGATATTTTATCACTAGTATGACGGCTAGATTTGTTTCGTATTTTTTTAAAAGTTTTTTTAGTTTTGATTGATTGATTGAATGTCCACTGATTTCATTGATTGATTTCTGAACGATTTTATCGATTTACAGATTGCTTGCAGTTTCTTCGTTGGGCATTTAAACTATAATCAAAGCTTAGACAAGATATAGTTTCAAATAATCGATGATTGCAAGCTTCCATTAAAAATCAAGACAATAAGAATGCATTTCGCACTTCATTCAAGGATTTTCTGATCACTTACCACATGCACGATTAACCTTTGTCGAGAGGAGGCAATAGAGAAAGCTGTAGCAATACAATAGGCGTATTTGGCGGCGTTGTACCCATCTAGAGCATCTTTGCTGTTCCCGCCACCTCTGATGGTTGAAAGGGACAATTGGGCAAAGGTATGAGGGCGATTATGTTGAGAAAGTAAAAAAATAAACTTATAAAATAAAAGCTCCTAAAGATGTCAGCTGACCAGAAAAGGCACTACAGCAGTCTGGCCGAAGCCATGGTAAAGCATCGAAAAGTAGGGTTGATGGTGAGGGACGCACATTCGTGGCAGGAAAAAGAGACCATGTTTTTAGTTGGAAGTAAGAGGACAGAAGAGAAGACAGTAAAATTAAACGAATTCCAGAGGAGAACATTCCCATGCCAGAGACGGTGCTTCAACTGGAATGGTGTTAAGCCGGCGCTTACCTGAAGCAGTAAATAGGAAAGAAGTCAAGGGAATCAGAAGAACCTGGTGCTGATGGCATATGCGGTTGTCCGTTGCAAGCGCTTCTGGTTCTATTAAGTCTGACAAGCGAAGTGCAACTGATTTGGAATGTATGCAAGCTTACACCATATTCTCGTGGAGTTCCCTGTGGCTCTGCCAAAAGGTATGGTATGCCAGTAAACACAACCATATTCTAGATGTAGTTATAGAGCCCATTAGGAAGCAATAGTTCCAGTTAAGCAAAGGCGCAACATCGAAGACCTGCTAGAAAACATTTTTTTTTGTATCGTTCTTGTGTCCCTGTTCCCTTTGTGCGTTCATTTACGTTGGTTATTAGTATGTATTTGCTCGCATTTTTCTTCCCCCCCCCCCCCTCTAGTTTTATTAGTACTCCTTTTGTAATGGCCCCACCCCATCATGGTTTTATGATTTGTTAAACTAAACCGACCAACATCCCGTTAGTTCTGTTGCTACTTTTGGCTAATTCTGATCTTAAGATGTTCTTGCCCAATTTTCAACCCTATCTATGAGCAGCAGCTGTCCCATGCACGTCACTGATGAGCTCCATATTAGGCGAAATGGGTCTGGAGTTGGGGGAATGTGCAGTTCTCAGCAGTTCACTCAGCTCTCATGGTCTGGTGGTAAGGAGCACCGAATACCGCACAGTTAGGCTCACAACACATGGGCACCTATATTTTAACGTACGGCGTCTTGTGGTAGCATGCCAGAAACAGTGCTCAATGGGTAATGCCAGAGCAATAATGTCTAGAAATCTAGAAAATCTTTTAAAGCATATCTTGACAGACTGTTTCGTGCAATGCGCACTCATCAGAAGATCTACAATGGAAAAGGATCACCTACCATACAACTTCCTGTATAAAAGATCCCATAGAATATATTACTCGTACACAAGTAACACTGCCTTTAGTTTAAATTTGTTCTGTGCCTACAGAAGTTCATAATCTCCGATCGTTTGTTTAGCAACGTACGATCGTGGCTTTCTCGCAATATTTCGTACTATTCTGATATGCATAGATCACAGCTCGGCGCGCCAAATTTTTATTGTCGGCATCGCTTCTGGACATTCCATTTCACTTGAGACTAAGTATGAGTTTCTACTTCTTTTGATCGCCCTCACGACTCATTGTCGCCTTGATCCAAGTATGCACAAAAGAACCTCATGCTTAAAAGCTCCTAAAACCTCCTTAGCTAAAAAAAGGACATGCCAAATTTGGAAAGACAAAAGATCGTGCTAAGCAGCATTGTTAAGACTTCAGTAAAAAATTAGTACATGAGATGCTTGAGCCAAACTGGTTATAAAGAGACTTTAATTCGCGGATCATCATTGGCAGAAGTTACCTCGCTGATTAAGGGCAAACTTTCAAACTCTTAAACTGAAAAGCGTACCAGAAGTAAGCAGCAGCACACAAACATGATCCATTGATGGCCTGAGAACCAGAAAATATGAGAGGGTGCAGGTACACAGTCTTCACACGAGTTGTTGCAAATTTATTTATCAGACACATACATGATATAATACCAAACTGTGTGTTAGGTACATAGAGGAAAGTTCTTTCAAGAAGTTTTATAGCATAAGGATAAAATTTTGCAAATCGTTCAAACCGTTATGTCAAAGTACTTTGATACATTTTACCAACTGCCACCACCATCAGCGTGAGTGTCAAAGCAATAGTACTCGCATCAAAGGCACAGCGACTTCTTCTAATATTGATTATACAAGGTTCTTTTAGCTGACTTCAAGTTCTGGAACTTATTTCACAAGGTGGTTATGAAGTTTACTGAGCGTTAGATTTTTTTGCGGAGCAGTTTAGTTTCAGCATGGGATAGCATGCAACCGAGGGACGCGTTTTGCAACTTGCCGTGCCCGTAGCTACTGCCAGGTCCAGTATTGTCAATATGTATTGAGTTACTTTAGCAGGTTCTTCTGTATTGTGTTCAAGTTTGAATATAAAATGGCTCCGACTTCCCTTGCGATAGTCCGAGGATCAGTATTGGCATTGGAACTCTGCGCCCGTTGCGAGATTTTCTACTAGCAGTGCAGTTAGGTTAACTTTGCCATAGGGCGCTTTTCGAATTTTACGGCATGTTTCAGGCGCTAGGGGATAAAATGAGCATAGTACGTATCAGATTCTTATCTGCAATTTTCTCTAGTTCATGTTTTTGTGCCTGTAAACGATTTTTTTTTAGAAGGGACTTATGCTTTGTGTGTGAAGTATGTCATAAATATGTAATATGTCAATAAAATACGTTTTGATTCGTCTAATTTGTTGAATAAACTTTTGTACTAAAAAGTGTTGTTGTTTGGGTCTGATATGTTTCTGTACAAAACTTGTTATTTTAGAACCTGTGTTTAATAGACTATGTTGGAAGTTTTATAATTAGACTTGTAGGAAAGTATCTTATGATGGTACAGTTAAAATAATAAAATTAAGAGAGCTACTGTAAGCAGCGAAAGAAAAAGTCAGCCTACCTATCAAATAAGGTCATTTGATGGGTCATCATCAAGTAGTGCACTGAGTACAGTAACATCATTGGCATGGTCTGACCCCTTAGCCACAAAAACTCTGTAGCATTGTGTATACAAAGCAAGATGAGCAAATTTACCAAACCAGCTGTTCCATATAGAGATAACTAGAAAAATGTTTTCCTGTTGGGGGCAGTTCTTTGTAATCGATTCTGTACGTTCCGCTATGGTTGGGTCAAAGTCTTCAATTATGAGACTGGGAACTGCGCGAGTTCATGTTACACATAACATTAACTTTATATTTTTGCAATCCCTTCAGTATTCCAAACTCCTTTGATTTGTCATCTTCAGATAAAGACTCTGAAAATTTAACGAGAACAAAATCCTATTTAGTGGTCCATAAGTATGGATATATTAGTTGCAATCAAGTGCCCCACATAGATTAAACAAGTGTTTAATGCATGAGAGTATCTTATTGGTGCAGTTACATAAAAGTGCAAGCGAAGGTGAATAGCCAAATTACCTGGTTGATTAATTATATCATGTACTGAAACTGCTGTTGGGGAAGCCAGTTGCTGCTTCAGTTCTGGCTAACAATGCTGCAAATGCTGTAGTTGAGATGTTTGTAGTATCCTTCCTAATTTTGAGTGTTTGTCTGCATGCATTAGCACAGGTCAGAATATCAGGGCTAGTGACAAAAAGGGGCAGCTGAAACCAATGTTGTCATGCTTCAAGTGAGCAAGGGACCCAATAGGTATCACCTGTTTGCTAGAAATGTGCTTTCCTCCTTTGCTAGATTTAATGGCTTTGATTTGAATACTTTTCTCTAATCCTTTTAGCCCATGGTTCACCATAAGATTAAGGATGTGTATTGCTAAAACCATACCAAGGCAAGTTCTCACAGTAGCAGTTATTTCTGATAAGGATCTTCTTCTTCTTTTCTTGCCATAGTGCTGTTTATAAAGAATCCAAAATTTATACTCTAACTTTTAGTGCATGTAGGAAAGGAAAAATGCATGTGCTTGTGCCTTTGTAAGTGACTGTTCAGTCACGTACATAGAGCTGTAATCTTTCAGACGAATATGCTAGGCTCGTATTTCATGCTGCCCGACGCGCAAGTGTTCTATGAGCAAGGTATATTTACTCTAGCAAAGCACTTGCATCTTCTGTCGCTAGTTTAATGGCTATAGAAATATTAGGCAAAAGTTTTAGAGCTATCAGGCAGTGCCCTGTGGAGTCCGCATGCAAAATCTAGGCCAAAATTTGTTTAATTTGCTTCTTCCATGCCTTGGGTTTTCTTACAGTATCAGCAAGCTTTCAAAAATGAGCTTCCTCATAGAAAAACTCATGGGTTCTCTTTACGATAATTGATGTCATGGCAAAGTTTGATGCGGAGTGGCATTCGCCCAGCTGAAAATAATGAAAGCCAAGACTCATTCGCCCGGCGACTAACGATCTGGCAAATGAACAAACTTGCAGGCAAAGAAATGGACAAGCAAGCTAGCACGCAAGCAGGCAAATTGACTAGTAAGCGAATGCAAGGGTACGACAGACAGACAGACTGTTTATCGGACGATAAGACTGACATAGCCATACATGCTTTTGCGAACAGAACTTTGTTTAACAGGTTAGCTTGTTATGAGTGAGAAGACGCAGTACCTAAGAAGTCTTGGATAGTGCCGGTTTCCGTAATTTGCCAGATCTGCTTAGTTAGGAATTTTGTTTGAGGCTCATCTGCTCAGTCCTTGTACAGGTGTTTAAGTCTACGGATTTCCGAACGCAGCCGCCAGTTTTTGATCAAGGCTTCCATGTGTTCGACCGCGATGGAGGTTTGCTTTCTGGTTCTGCTCATCACAGACGAAAGCCTGGTAATTCGTTTCCTGTGCAGGAAGTATCGTCTCTTTGAATAGAGGGATGAATTGACAGTTGGTTGTAGCACTTCCATTGGCACCTTTCAGAGGGTATAAACCTGTAACTGCTACGATGCGATTGTTCTTTTATGACGTCTTTAAACAACAGTGAGACATCGAAGATGGTGACTGTTAGGCAGGCGTTTGTATTTGCGAACTGCAATGGAAACCCTAACCCTAAGCATAGCCCTGACAAGGCTGAGGAAAAACGATGCTGTTCAAGCAAATAGAATTGCTAGTTGAAATTGCAATGGTTTTTTATTCATAGAGAGCAAACTAAACTGGCATCGGAGGAACGCAGCTGCCATGTTGAACTGCGCCGCGTTACGTGCGACCATTCACGAGTTGACTTGGGTTAAGGACAGTACGGTATCGTTACCATATGTTCGGTAGAGCGATGCTCTTTGTAGCAAGCCAGCGGTATTGGAGAAGAAACGCATGCTATTGATATTCATTCATTCATTCATTCATTCATTCATTCATTCATTCATTAAAGCTTAGCGGCGATACGTCATAGACGATCACGCTGTAGCTGCCCACATAGCTTCTCGTCGAAGGCCACGCCATTGATCTCTGTTTCGCGCAACCTAAACGTAGCTTCATGTGGGATTCGTCAGCTGTTCGAGGGCAGGTCGCCGCGCTGCCAACCATGTCGTATGGTCGGGCCCATCTCGGCTGAGGCCTCGAAGGAAACCAAGGTGAGGTTACATGGAACCCCGGGTCGCGTGTGCCATTGCTACTTCAGGATCTGTCCTGCCTGCCATGGTTGTACCTTGTGAGCAAAGTTCGACAGTATAGGACAGATCTGTCCTAAGTAGCACTGTTGCCCGGACCTTATCACGAAGAGGTGTGACCAGTTAGTGGGACAGGGCCCACCAAAAGCCCTATTGCTATTGATGCTATTGATGCTATTGATAGATTTGTTCATTGTCTGGCGCTGTCGTGAAGGTCGAGGAAGTTCAAAGTTTGAAGCGTTTGTGGTTGCGGGAATCCTTTTGCAAGTCGTAGCTTAGTTGAACGGCTAGCTGGTCTAATTTTTCTTTTCGAATGGCCATGTGAACTTGTTTGTTTGTTTTGGTCATTGTTTTAACCCAGATTAATATTCGAAGGAAAAGAATCTCATGAGGAAACTCGTGATACCGTAGTAGGGGAGTTTGGGATAAAAGAACTTAGAGCATCTGGTGGGCTCTTCTCTGTCTAATCCAATTGAAGTGTTGTAGTATCTGCTGGGAAATGATGTTCGGGTGCGTGTTCTGTCAGAGTTTAACCGCAGGAGCGTTTCGCGTTTACATGCTGTTGTTTCAACGGAGCTTTCCCTCGTTTTTGGGAAAATCCTCTCGTGATTACCTTTTGTCTTTTCTGTGCTTCTTGTTCATTTCCTAGCAATGGTTGAGGGAGGGTAAATGCGTTTTTTCGTTTCTTTTCGCATTCATTAATGCTCGGTATTGAAAATTAACCTATCGAAATGAAAAAGATAATCTAGCTCATAAATACGAGGGTTAACTAAACCGAGAAAAATTAAAAACGAAAAACGTCCAATAGCCGATGTTCTGATAGCCAGAAATGTAAGAGATAAATCCTGCTAATCGGAGAAAAAATGGCCCAATCGCCGCTATTGGTGCTCGATGATCGGTTGGGATATGCAGATTCAGTAGGGGGTCGTACAGTCCATTTCTAGCGGACGCGAGCCTATTATGCTCAGTTCAAACGTCGCACTACTGCCGCGTAGTTCGACGCAGCAGAAGTGCGACGTTTGAACCAGTTCTAGGCGCGGCAATTATCTCCAGCTCTGCAAGGTCTGCAGCCGAGCTTGAGTCGAATTTAATGTACCTGCATTCGACACGGCAGAAGTGCCGACGTTTGAACTGAGCATTACATTCGACGCGGCAGAAGTGCCGACGTTTGAATCAAGCATTCAATGGGGCTTTGGGCTGGCAGACTGGGTTAACAGACTAGCGCGGTTTGGTCCCTGCAGCGAGTGACAGAAGCTGTTTTTTTTTTCGCACGCAAACCAGCCGGACTGCGGTTTGGGTCCTTATTACGTCGATCTTGCCGACGTCAATGATCCTAGTGCGTCAATAATGCGTTGTCGGTTAATTACATCGGGCACTTGTTGGCTGTGGTCATGAAACCCGAAATATGATGCGAACGGCATTGTCCGAATTTTTTCCCTCCCGTAGACCAATTACTTAGGCCACGCGATTTCCCATAGTGTTAAATCTCTATCTACGCCGCACATATTCCATCCGGAACGTGAACAGATTCGTTTTGGTTATGTTAGAGTGGTCTTTGTTTTAAGTGGTCTTCGGTTGCTGTTGTTTTTGTTTGTTTGTTTTTGTAACTTTCAGTATACTGCTGGAAAATAAAAAACTGCGAACGCGTAGTTGCTGAATAGCTCGACGCCTCGGTGATATCTCCTGGAAGTTTTAATTCTTTACATGGCTTCAATGCAGCTTTTGACGTTCTCACATGGTTGTGCCTAGTAGAACGTAGAGACCTATGAGTTCGGAGATGCACGATTATATTATTATTTGATTATATTCACAGGGCTATTTTTGGACAAATTTCAAGATTCGTGCAGACTTTGGTGTTCGGTTTGAAAGCCACGTTGTTTCAAGTCTATATAATCGCACGAGGCTAGGTTCAACCGTATCAGAACTTTTATTGGATTTGCTCGGGTCTTCTACTTGGTCTTGATGGCTTCGGATTAAGTTATGCAGCAGCATTGAATAGCTTTCCACTATGATGGAAATGCTTGTAAATCCCTGTGCGAAGGCGCGCCATGCTTACCCAAAGGCTCCTCGGTGTTATCAACAACTGTATTGCATGCTTGGTTTGCACCACTTTTACATATATTGTGTCTGTCATTTTCCCGAAAGGTCATGTTCCATCGCTTGTGCATTAAGAAGAAGGTATTTTTTTATTTTATTTGCTTCGTCTAATAATATTTCAGTTTTATGCCTGGGCTTTATGTAAAGATCTGCTAGTTCTCGCACAGGTGCGATGTCGGCATTACCTGTGGTTGTGTTTCAAGAACTTGGGTATGCATCACAAGCAAAGCCTGTGTTTGTGTGTGTGCGTGTGTGTGTGTGTGTGTGTGTGTGTGTGTGTGTGTGTGTGTGTGTGTGTTCTACTTACCATCGATTAAGAATGATGAGATCATGAGGTCGTAGAAGGTTTATTTAGGTGGCCCAACGAC
>QQSS02176222.1:0-14951 GCA_003687565.2 Craspedacusta sowerbii | reverse complement strand
TTTACCGAAACTAGGTATTTTGCGACTTTCGGCGCCGAAACCGAAACCGAAACCGAATTTCGGTCGGTCTCTAGTTACATCTTCCACTGGTGGTTCATCCTCGCATCTATCTGGACATGCCCAGAACTATACGGAGACGTTGCCATCTTTAAACGTTGCATTTTTTTACGTCCGGAGTGAAGAGCACCCGAGCTTCCAAGCCATAAGCGATGATTGATAAGATTAGCATACAAGCTTTTCTAATAGACGTTGTCCATTGCCCACAAACAAGCACAACTTCAAGAGGGCGAGTGACGTCGTAGTCTGTTCCATTCTGCCATGGATGTCGAGCATCTAAGTCACATGCCTCTCGAGAACCAGCAAACCCAAGGATATGCACCTTAGTACCCTAGTTTTAAATTGAAATCAGAGTAAGTCTATATGAGCCAGCCATTTTTTTTTGCTAATAGTACGTATGTCTTGTCCAAGCTTATTGCCACACCTGGCAATTCGATTTCTACCTGGTCCGCCGGTTCAGGTAGGTCTCAAAAGACTTTCATGAAACTGCGCCAATAGTCTCAGAATCCGCTTCCATGGACAGCGCTTGCCGTCAGGCTGTGGAATGGCGAATACCCGCAGAGCTCGCATCTCTTGTCTACCACGAAATTAGATGGATATTAGACAACTAACGCATGGAAAGCGACAAATCTTGTGCATAGTTGGTAAAGGAATGTTTGTCCCTATACCACGGTACTGGGAAAGGGCGGCGGTCGCATATGCAATACCTGGACGGGAGCGTTAACCAGTTCAAGTTTAGACCGTGAATGGCCGAAAAGTTGTGATATGGTTGGAGTGTGTAAGGTCTTCAACAGCATGTGTTGCCAGCAACCGCAATTACTTTGTGTGCGTAAGTGTACAAGGGTGTGCCGCTTAGCCCCCTTATTGTCTGGTCGGGCACAGGGGATCGCGGCATGTCGCTTGGTTTAATCGCCACAAGGGTTTAAGGCTTCATCGAGTCGCCGGATACGAAAATTCTGAGCCAAACGTACGGTGCCGATTTCTTATCATTAGGCCATACGGTTTGCCCTCTCGAGCGAGAACGCACGGGAACCGAAAGATGCGCGATTGGAGTTGACACCGAGTTTTCCTGACTAAGAGAAATGAATCATAATTGGGTGTGGTCAGTGAGTTTTGCTTACTTATTTGTGTTTACTTAATTGATTGTTTGGGTTCGCATACAAATATCAATATAAAAAAAAAACACGTAGGTATTGTAACAGTCTTGTTTACAGCCTTACCGAGGATCTCGCCTATTTCGAAAAATGCAGATGTGATGGAACCTTATGACACATCTTGTGTTTGTTTTAATACGACGCATTTGTTGGAAAATAAGTTCTTGTTGTTCCTGTTGTTGTTGTTGTTATTGATGCATTTTTGCTGTTGTGTTTAAATTACGAGTTCACCATAGTAGAAGCACATATAATGGTTCTTTCCTATAGTAACACTCTTGCTGACAAAATTGTATTGCGAGTTGAGTATAGTAGAAGATAAGTAATTGTTCCTTTGTACATTCGATGCAGAACTTTTCGCACTGCTTTTGTATGACATGCAATGATTACATTCGATGATTATCATGGCAGTGTCAGCATTCTGGATTTGGCGGCCCTGAGGTCTTTCTACAAAGACGCTCAAAGTAAATGAATTCGTTGGTGAATACGTCACAAAGGATAAGCGGGCAGTAACGACTTTGAGAAGAAAACCCTCGACGTGTTTTTCTCCGCAGGGCAATAAGGACGTCTGCTGAAGGTTAAACTCGCAACAGATTGCTTTCACATTCAAATATCAATTAAATACGCTGGCATTGTAAAATTCTTGTTACCAGTCTTGCACTACGAGATGACTGTAGTAGGAACAAATGTAATTGTTCTTTTGTATTGTAACTGTGCATTGTTAAATTTGTCAGTAAGAATGCCTGGTGAAGGTTAAACGGAACATTTCAATGCAGAAATCAACGAGTTTTGAGTCAAGATCAATCTTTAAAGATCCTGCAAAGTGCTGCGTTCAGCGTCAAAGAATCTCAAGTTTAAAAATGAGAAGTTTCACCATTTATTGTGGTATTCTATTGTAATGCAGAAAGGCTAAGTACCAGTTCGAACTCGACACCTACTGTAAGCTATAGCTTACACAATGTAAATTCGTACAGATGCTTGGGAATTGCTGAAAATAGCGCAATCCGTCTTATGATAGGTTGAAAGTTTAGAATTTTTCTGAACTCAAAAGATGTTAGAAAATAAATGACGCTATAAAGTTTTGGGGGAAAAGAAGTGTTTTGTTACAGAGCGTAACAGAGCCCTGATAAGTAAAAATGAAATGTGTTACAGTGTATTGGAAATGGATAAGGCTGGATAACAAAAACTGCAAAATCTTTAAGCGGAGCTCTTCCGTTAGGCCTTTCCTGCATGTTCGTCATCGTGAATTATCAAGCCAACTAACTAAGGTGCTTATAAAGCACAGGAAGACTTACTCCACGACATCGCAACCGGTATGAAAGCTTTCCCTTCGGAAACTTTTTATTTCGATGGTTAGGTCCATCTTGTTCCCAAGTAGTACTTGCCCTTCCATAGAATTCCTATGGTGAAATGTAGAAGTTACACCATCTTCTTAGTTAACTGTAGGCAAAGAAAAACAACATAGCTTTAGTAACTCAAGGGCTTTAGATTCCTGAATTCATTTCATCCAGAACTAGCGCTCAATGTCAAGTTTGTCAACTCCTCTTTTCAATCGCCGAAGCCTCGAACTTCATTTAATGCATTGATAACGTGCTCTCCTGACGTAGGGTAGTCTTGAAAACAGTCTCATATCCATCAAAAATAGTCAGACATATTCTAGCAAAACCTGTAGCCCTCCAGCCAGTTTCATCGACCCTACTTTGCTATTAACTATATTCATTCCTGACTTTGATTTTTCCATTATTCTTTGTTATCCTTGCAACGATGGGTACGACAGTTCATATGAAAATAACTTCTTAAACGACAAGCTAAAATACAACTTCATGGATTCAACTTCATTTGTAGCACTGCACTGAGTTTCGGGTCGTGCTACGTAAATTTTACTGGGCGAAGTCTAGGGCTGTAATCTTCATGTTCTAATGATTTCATATGCGCTTTTGGAAGAACTTTGCACTAAATTACCACTATTCTCTGGTAAGGTCATCTTTTCAAATTGAAAGGTGTTCTTGTGCGAAATATATGTGTTCGGCCGAACGAATAGCTGGCGCGAAGTAGCTGCTGCCTTAATTCGAAGGTCTCTTTGTAATTCGAACGTTTCTGCATTTGTATGATATTCGGCCGCATATCAAAGAGAACAAATTGGGAGGAAATTTTCCTTGCGCAGGTAAATGTGACTTGGCTGCCTTCACGTATAAATCTAGCGAAATCGCAACCTGCACTTAGAGCAGAGTATGGATATTCAATTGAGAAATGTGAGCGATAAAGTTTTACCTTCAAAAGCTCATCAAATTATTCCCTGGTGCACTGAAACGGACGTCTTAGCTTTTGAGAAGTCGCGGAGCACCTGAGCAGGCATCGAAGGCAAACAAGTAGCCGTACGCATGCCAACACATTCTGTAGTATATGAGGCCTTTAGAAAAGATAAACTGGCCCTATTGGACAAGGATATAAAGCAGATCTCGTGAATGGAAATGGCCTAGTCTTCAGACAGAAGTTAGCTTATTGCTGATGCATAGGGGCGTCGATATTCAGCTAAAACACACGAAAATACGTCTCAATGTGATAAGACCCGAGCAAAATGTATGTAATTCTCATAGATGACCACTGAGCCACGCATAAGGGCTTAGCAATTCATTTCTTCCGGTCTGCCAGAGTCAGGAAGTCAACCAAAAGGTGAAAACCAGTCGAAAAGCACGTACAGTAGTCACATTGTTGCAAAACTATTACGCCGATGTCGTTTGCATATGAAGTTCACACAAGCAGCAATTACCTATAAATTAAGATCGTGAATTTGGAGCTTGCAGTTTCAGAGAAAAGAACTAACGTTCAGGAACTATTAGATATTTGCCTTGGGCTTCAAAGTCACGATTTAATTGTAATCACCTGCTACCCGGGAGGTACAAGGCAACTTCCTCCGTTGGGAGTACGAGTCTCGTAAAACTATTGCCAAACGTTCCTAGGCCAAACTTGGCATTGGCATCTGCATTGATTTTCCCTGTGCTATTCAAAATCCATTATTCAATAAAAGAGAGACTTAGTATTAGCCAATTAACATCACAATTAACAGCTTGTGTGTCATAGGCAAACTTACCTTGATATCAAACACCCGACGAGTCGTGTAGCAGCCATCGCACTGTTCATTGCCATGAGATACTCTTCCTCATAAAGACGTTCCCAATAGAAGGCGAAGTAACAAGGTACTTAAGCAATTGATCTGGTCTTCATAGCCATACTGGGTTGGCATGACTCTGCTTTAATACTGCCTGGCTTGCCGACCCACGGCTAGGTGGATCTCCCTCCTTGTTGATGAGAATGATGCCGTGTTCTCCTGAACGTTTAGGAGTCATTGGATTGCCATTCAGGATTTGAAAAAAACGTGCAGCTGACGTAGACGTCCCATACTGTCACACCGTGCTTGGCTCCGTTGCTTTGTTTGTTTCTGTTGACTTTTAGGAAAAGATTGAAGTACGGCAGATGATAAGCAAAAGTTTTCAATGTTATTTTCTTAAAATAAATAAATAAATTCAAAACCTGGCTTATACGAGAAAGTAGGTCCTAGCTCTTGCCAAAGTATGCATGGAACATACGCTCTGCAAATCGCCTAAAGTAGGGTATATGAGTAACTTTCGTCTTGCACGTTTGACTTGGATGTCTGTCTTCACACGAGAAGTGCTTCCAAGTCATATTTTACGGAGATAAATTGTCATTATTATAAGGAATAACTGTGTTGTAATGGCGGCCTATGTGTTAGGTAATTATTTGACCGATGGACTTGGTGAACACCTGCCCGGTGTAAGATGCTGCCCACGATTGCATCCGTGAGTTTCGATGATCTTTAAAACTGGCAGTGGCATCTGAATGTCGCATGATGTGGTGAGCATCAAGCAGCATAAGATCTGGAAGTGTCCATGATCAATACGCCAGTAAACTAGTCGCTGAAAGTCGCTGACTTCAGCTCATGATACGCGCCGACTCAAAAACACGAGCTCACATGGGTTTCTTGGAATCTCTTACATGCCCCATACTCTTTTAATATTAGAATAGGCTTGTGCTGTCTGCGCTCCCAAGCACGTGCATTGACATGGTACACGTCGTGCGATGATTTTAACTATTAGGTATTACTAAATACGAATAGAAATACGCTACAATGCGGATTTTTTTCTCATTTCTCCTTTAACGGTTTAGACCTTCTACTGCAGGAATAACTGGAGCACATGGTCGGTATTGCAATCTCGACTTGCTCCAGCTACTAAATACCTCACTCGTATTAAATTATTTACCATTTAATCAAACACAAGTATATTCATATTTGCACACTAAAGGTCTTCGGGCAAGTAAGGAAATCGAAAAATAGCATAAATTCCAATGAAACCTACTGCAGCCACTAGATACCTTAATGCTGATAACGTTTATTATAACTTTGCCTTTATAAATACGAGCTTGGACCTGAGAGCCGCATTCTTATTACTGATTTCTTTTTGCAAGCGATAATTTAATTCGCAATCTTTCTGAAGAAATCTTCGGAAGAAATCTTGGACCGGGAAAAGTCTCCACAGATATTGCTTCGAAAGGCAACATTTTCAGAGGCCTTGTGGAAACGTGATTTCCACCGCCTGATTTTCACGTTCTTCCGCGCCACGGGCTACGCGCATTTTCCCTTGGCGGCATTTGTGTGTCGCATATGGTAATTGACACAATGGACACGGATATGACGCTCACACACGTCACCGATGACCAATATCACCTTGGAAAGAAGGGACTCGTGAATTCATTTCCTCTTCCCAAGATCCCGTTCGAAAGGAGGGACATTTTCTCCTTCCGAGATTCCTTTGGAATGGAGGGACAAACGAATTCATTTCTTCTTACCAATATCTCCTTTGGAATTGAGGAACACTTAAATTCATTGCCTACTCTGCGTTATTTCACGCATACCTATCGTCTTAGGTCGAGCTTATGCATGTCTTTCAAAAGTTTCTTTACTTACTTTTGGCTTGATAAACGATTCAGGCTATATGCAAACGAAAATACATGCTAGGTTACCACACACATGTGACAGACACATAAATATCATATCTGACAATAGATTAGATGATGTTGCCATTTGCACTTCATCAACTACATATACTTGCACTTTGTCCTGCTGGACATTTGCTCTTTAGATGGCTGTTGCAGAGTACGTAGTTGTAATTGTTAGATGCTTCACTTGCCTCGCTATTTGAACAACATTGCGGTTACGTAACGCTAGGTTACACGGTTGCGTTAGCTCTTTTTGTAGATTAACTTCTCATATCGTTGTCTATGATCTTGAGGATTTTATCAGACTGCTGGCTTGAGATCCCGCACTTGATGTAATAATCTTACTTAAGGTACACAATTTGCTGCTGGGTTTTCACGTTGACTGCATCCCAGGCAACTACTTGTTTGCTCGTTCTTATCAGATCCATTAGATTCGGCAATCAATTCGTTTTTTGCTAACCGAATCTGTTTCTCGAACTTCACTCCCTTTAACGCCTTTGAAGCAAGCGCTCCCTAATATCTTCGACGCAGACCTGTACAGTTTCCAACTTGGCTCAGAGCAGACGAAAATGCCTTCGCCAGTCTGAAAGACGTCCCCTCGCATTCTTTGATCCCATTCACTTCCATTCTAAATACTCGTAGTTTCTTAAGACATCTTGGTGTAACTAGCATTAATGCGTAGATAAGTATTCCTTGCGATTACGAAAACACGAACCAATTTTTCGAAAAATGGGCCCTTTTTGCAGACCACCCACATGTCAACTAGTGACGTCAATATGGCCGGCAATTTCTCGTTGCTCCGAGGTCTACATTACTGTTAAGCCTTGCTTAAATTCCAACTTGCCCTTTAGCTGGGCGTGAATGGTAGCTCCACCAAATACGTGAACTCTTCCTCCGAATTGCTTTATCATTTGCCCTAAGCAGCAGTCTTGCTAGTCGCTGTCTTCCACAACACCCACTTTTGTACAATAATGCATTCGTCGGAATGGCTCTGAGAAGCTGCCTAACTCGCAAGTGAAAAAAAATCGATCCGCCCAGCAGTAGATAGATTTAGAAGGATAAAAATCTCGACTATCAAAACTTGGCTCTACTTCCAACTCTATCTCCGTGCATATCAATTGATCAGTTCCTTCTTTTCCCAATTTCTGAGTGCTGTTCATTGTTTTGCTTGCTACTTGCTGATGCGTAAGCTCGCAGTTTGCTGACAGCAGTAGGATTCCTCTGCAAAAGCAATTTTGTGCGGCTGAATTTTAGGGAGATGCCAGCCTTTGGAACCGAGCACCTTACAACTGCAAAGCAAAAGCGTCAGCGGAGGGAAATTTGCTCGCTGCGAACCCGCTAAGTATAGCGAGGATGGAAAAAATTCTTATGTCTTGCTTAGTAATAAGTTAACTGATAATAGTCGTTCTATATTCGCTTCAAAATATTTTTAGAACATATTTTGGAGAATATTTGACACAACATTACATAGGCTTAGTTAGCTCTGACTTTAGGCTTGTATCTCTACCTGATCTCAAGGCTTCATATTATTTAGGATCCCCTTGAAACATAGTTCAATGGTTCATAGTCAGACTTTGATAGTCCAATGAATCTAAGTTCTATTCATTTGTTTACGCAAGTGTGTTGGATTTCTCGTATTCTGGTCGGAATCACACTGAATGGACCTCAAACTCGCGATTTTTTTTATTTTCTGACATTTGTAGGCTTTGCAAATGGTGAAGCAAAGATAAATCTTAACAGATCGACTTGGGGCTATGCAGCTATCCGACAATTTGTACAGCATTCTGGCATAGGTTAAGAAATCCACCAATTCCTCCATTCCCCCAAAGCCAGACGCGTTTCGCCCTATGTGGGGCTCATCAGTGACGTGCATGGGAACCGAGTGAACCGATTAGAAAGCAGCAAGCACTTACCACTAGACCACGAGACCTGAGTGAACTGGTGAGAACTTACGGCTTTAAACGAAGTAAGTTGAAGCGCCGACTGACATTGCATTGCCCAGAGAAGCGTCATCGAAACTTGCTTGCATGAAGTAATATTCAGAAGCATTGCACCTCATGTAGCATTAGTTACATAAAGCAATCATGAAGCACTCCTCGACGTGCAAAGCTGGAGGCTATTATTTTTTTTGTTTTATCTTTCACGTTCTAGAACTTCAGCTATTCCAAGACATTACGAAGGCCCTAAATGCGATACCAATCAAGAATTTGACCTCAAAGGCGCCAGTGAACAACAATTGTACCGGCATGGTAACCACTGGTACCTTTGTCCTGATAAAAGCTATCATGAGAAGCAGATGAATTAGTCTCCTAATTTTTCACCTTCAGGATGACGTGGTTTATGGAGATAGACATGAAAACGCAAAGCATCAATTAAACTCTATGGCCAGAAGTATTGAGAAATGAGACATAATCAACGAGGGTAGCTCTTTGTCAGTCGTCTTGTAAGCCTAGTGCAATTGCGTATTTATTTCTGTCGACAATATACTTATTATTTTTCGGTCTGCGATTTGCTCGAAAGCAACAACGTGCCAGAGTGCAGGATCTAATTTCGTCCAAGAAACTAATTTAGCTCACTTACTTGTACTGTGTTCCTTGCAGGCATTAGTCAGTACAAGACAACAACTAAGGCCACTACTTACTTGCGCCATTGATATAAAGTTCTTCTCAACTTTTCCAGAAATCAGTTCTTTTGAAGAGATGCACGACTGAATGAGAAACCATCTACCGTCGGGTCTGCTTTCAACGAAGCTGCCGAATGCGTGCAAGTGCGTCCAGCCATGTTATCACATAGACCACAAAACCACTTCGTTGGCGTATAACTTACTGTGGCCTTCGACAAGTACATAGTGAAAGATAGAGAATTGGTTACGACGCCTTCAAGTTGTCCGTGAAAACGAGTAGAGGAACTGGTCGTCAGGCTTGGACGCCGAATAGGAATGAATTTTTCTGCAAATCGCCCAAGTGCGTGGACGTCTTAGACCAGACAAAGGCAAGAATCCACAACTCCAGGGACCGCCTACAATTAAATGCAAACACTTCTAGGATAATGCTTGGTCCCTCTGATAAAAATATAAGAGAGCTATGTCGCATTAGCTCTTAATATTTCAGAAACAATATCATCGCAGAATCCAACTATCTGCAACATCAATCCAGTGTATTCGTCATTGAGTTCGACACGCCTTGAGTTTATAAATCTGGATCGCACCTGCTCCATGTTCACGTTTCACAACTGCAGTCTGCTTAGGTATCAATGCTATAATCGCGTCAGTTAAGTATGGCTGAGTTTTTGCTAGGGTATTCAACAACTTCTTCGATACCTAACCACAAAGATTGCACGCTGTAGTATGCAGCCTTGATCCGCTTTCCCCGATTCTTTTTCGACAATAAGATCAGCTGCAATTTTTAGACCAGAGCTATGAATCAGGTTCATGAGATGTATCATAACATGTATCATTATGAAGCAGACATGAATGATCCTACCCGAGCAGCTAAGCCGGCGGGTGGAGTGGACACAGTAGTTTCACTCTCCGATACGATTGATTTTTAGCATCTTGAACAATGTAGTTAAGGCACGTCTTGTCAGGACATATCTTGAGTAGGCAACCAAGATGGCGGCTGCCCACGCCGGTGGCGCCAAAGCCAAAAATCTTCCAAAGAAAGATGCTCACGATCACCACGATTATGGCGAAGGAATAAGCATAGATGAAGGAAGTGCAAGCGTTCAAGAAATCTGCGAACTTCAAAGAGGAATTCAGCAACAACAAAATCAATACGCTTGAGCACAAAATTTAATCTCTCGAAGAGCAATAGGAAACCTTTAGGAAATTGATAACTTAAGTACCAAGAAGCTTGGCGATGCCCAATGCTACTTGCCAAGATCATGGAGGATAACACAAAAGATAAAGGACGCACTGTTTGTAATACTAACGCGCGCACCCAGCACATTTCTGCATGATTTCATATCAGAAAACTGGATGGATGAACGTGCTCGTAGTAGAATGTTAGCGACCAAGCTAGCTGAAACTATATGCTAGTACACTGACACTTTCTTCGTTGAAAAAATAAATCTGCATGCCACGAACGAGAAACGCTTGTGGCGTAGGAAATAACATGCAACCGCGGCCACGGCATCCCCATCATAGGCATGCCCAGGCATCTCCAAAAGCATTGTGCGGTGTGTAATGCCAGCAAAAAACGGACTGCAAACCTCTGGAGATGTTTGATGAGTGATGCATCAGTAAGCGAACTTAAAACTCTGGATAAGCGTCATTCGAGAGAGATGGATAGATAAGGGAGCACGAGAGATAGAGAGAGAGAGAGAGAGAGAGAGAGAGAGAGGGAGAGAGAGAGTGAAATCCAAATGATGCGTTCGTGTACAGAAGTAGATAAAACGACCTCATAGCCAGGGCAGCAAACACATGCCTAATTCAAAATTCAAGATGTCAGACTCAAAATACAAGATACTAGCTTCAAGATAATAAAATTGCCTGCAATAGAAAATACCTTTCGTAGGTTATTTCCCATCAATTGGCATGAGACCAGGCCAGATTGCATCAATATCGTCCCAGTGGAATGCTCTGCATTACCCGTGGGATAGGATAAGTCTGGTGCTGGCTTCTGTTCACAGTGGCTTCTAATAAGCAACGCTCGTGCGCTGACGCCTTCGCGTCTCGAAAGTCAGGCTTCCTTGCAATATCTTCCTTCATTTTCTTGTAATAATCTTTCGCGTGAACTCCGCTATCAAGCAAGCAATCTCTTCTCCCAGTCAATTTTTATCCTACTTGTGAATTGTTTACACAGCCCGAAATTGCGAAACAAGGGTCTTTGTTTAAATCGATGCCTAGGTAGAAATATGATGCAACTTTGCGTCAGTTTGAAATCCAGCAATAGTGAATTGTCGTTAATGGGATACAGCTGTGCCGGATAACATCGCGTATGCGCAAAGTTCAGTTAAAAACAAGCAAACGTCTTGGAAAAGCTACATTTGTGATCCTGTTGAGAACTTTTATGAAGAAGGAACAACTTTTTAAGTTTTGACATGTTTCGACAAAATCATTTCTCATTTTCAAAAAATTGAGCTTTCAATTTGTAAATAAACAGGAGGTGCATCACTCCACTAACTGATAGGATCCACTTTTAAATTAAACACTCCACCAATCGCACTTCTCATAAACTAACGGCGGACAAATTTTTTTTTCACAGTTACAATCAAAACATTCCAAAGTACATCCTAAATGACGTTCTAATCTACAATCGAACCGACGTTAAGTCAACGAGTGAAACCACTACAAAGAAAAAAAAAATTGGGGTGGGGGTGGGGGAAGGGAATGGAGAAAAAGGGCAAATGTGGGAACTTAGGGATCCCTAGTTGTCATCGTTTAGCTAACATGATCATCGTCATCAAGCTCTTTATTTAATGTTGGATACAAGGCTGCAGCTAGAAAATGTTACAAGAACGACTTCAGCTATAAAATTCAACACGCAAAATAAGTAAAAGTAACAAATAGCTAAGGAAATATAAAACTCAGTCACCAATCTGCAGATTGATTTGAAGTGGGAGGTACGACTTGAGTTTGAAAAAGCTAAAAGACATCTTCAGGAAGAAAATCAAACTCGAAGGAACGTTTATAAACAGAAACCAAAGATAACGAAATGCAAAACGCCATGTGCCATCTTTGGAATTAAAGCTCTTGCTACAGACATCTATTAATGGGAGAATGGTAGAAGGCAGAAAGCATCAAATGCATAAACCAAATAAACCCAACATTAGCTATAAACGTTTTGCATAGCCTGCAAGTGCAACCTTGGGGTTTCCACTGCTTAACAGTATGCTTAAATAAAGAGAGGGTTTTTATACTGACTGTATGTGATGGCAACAACTTCAAAGTACTTGATGCCATAAATTTGAGCGTTTCAGTGCCATGACAGACAGTGTTAACTGAGAAGGCACTAAATTCTGTGTTAGATCTTAATGTAGACGGTATGTTGCGAGTTGAGAATATAGTGCTGATAAATTGAGGGAGATACCATTTTTGGCTTTAAACATTTCTATTGCTATAGCCCTTAAGTGTCTTTGGTGAACAGTTACATAGCCATCTTTTGTAAGTTAAAAGTAAGTTAAAAATTGAGCCTATGGATCCTCGCATAAGCAGTCTAAGCTTGTTTCTGGCTATGATATTTTAGAGTCTAGCTAGGGCATTAATCCTTTCGCTTGCCTCATTACAGAGAGCTTCGATGTGTGACTTAACGCTCAATTTATTATCAAAGACAAGGCCTAGTAGATTCTGCTTCTGGCTCTCCCAAATTAACTGACCACCAAGTTTAATGAAGGCATGCTCATTTTTTGTTCCAGAGATTATTACGTGGCACTTATCCTCATTTAGTTGTTGTTAATGTTGCTATGTTGCTATCTTGTTAATTACAAGCCTTCTGCGAGCACACTTAGAAAGCATGTCCTTCTACGAAAATTGGAACAGAACAAGGATATGATATCATTATAACGTGACCTGACAAAGGGAACGGAGTGGTTATCCTGAATCGAGTCGACTACCTTGCTGGGCTTAATGGTAGCTTGAAAGATACGAGAAATTTTAGGAAGCTTTACTTTGTCCCTTCATTGAACAGAGAGGGTTCTCTTCAAAGATATTTGGGAACATTATTTTTTAAATATTTTAAGTGTAGAAGTATATAGAAGAATTTATCCGTGTGGCTCGTACCCTGCACATATGTATGGTTTACCGAAAAGGCATAAAGCTTTTACCGGTGTACCTTCTTTTTGCCCAATCATTTCCTCGTGCTCTACATTTAATGATGAACTTGGCAAACACTTGTCAGATCTTCTCTCTTCCCATATTCCTCAAGCTTATTCTACCAAGGATACATTTTCATTTGTGCAGGAAGTAATTAACATACGCTGTAAAGGTAAGAACATGGTTTCATTTGATGTTTTGAACTTGTTTGCGAATGTTCCTTTGAATGAAACTATTGAGATTGCAGTCAGTATGCTCCAAGGAAATAACCCTTCACTTACTGTTAACTAACATCAGTTAAATAAATTGTTCAATTTTGCCACTGCGCAAACTCATTTCTCGTTTAATACAGATATGTATGATCAGATTGGCGGGGTGGCAATGGGCTCTCAACTGGGACCTGTCCTGGCGAATCTATTTATGGGTCACCATGAACAAAATTGCATATGTAACTACATTGGAACAAAAACCTGTTTTTTTATCGCCGATACGTGGATGATGTTTTTTACTTATTTGACAAATACGCCGATATATCATTTTCCTTAAGTATTTGAGTTCTAGGCACCCGAACATTAAATTTACAGTGGAGTACGAAGCTGATGGGAAAATCCCATTTCTGGATGCTTTGGTGAACAAGACAACAGGTGAGAATTTTAGTACTTCAATTTTTCGAAAGCAGATTTTCACTGGGGTTTTAATGAATTTCACTAGTTTCTGCACGTTTTCTCATAAACGTGGGTTAGTTAGAACACTGGTGGACCGCGCATTCAAAATCATCTTGGTCTGGTTTCCACTGTGATCTAACTAAACTAACAGATATACTCAAAAGAAATCAATTCCCTGAGCATTCTATAACTACTCCGTAAGACATACCTGCAGGAAAAGTTTGCAAAGCCTATTGAATTGTCACATCAAAATCAGCTGCATGCAGCGTGCATATTTAAACTGCCATATGCTGGTTTTCTGTCCACACAACGCACCAAAGAATCCGCCGCCTATTTGAAACTTATTGTAAGTGTATTGCTTTTAAGTTAGTTTTTTCTTCCTTCAAAACATGCTCTGACTTTTCATCAAAAGACCGCTTTTCTAAGCATTCGAGATCTGGTGTTGTATGTAAGTTTACCTGTGCTGGATGTAATGCCTGCTACATTGGCGAGACCGCCAGACATATCAACACCAGAATGACGAACACTTAGGTAAAGACAAAGCCTCGCACGTGTGGAAACATCTAAGAGACAGTGAGTGCAAGAACTTTTGTTCTGCAGCATGTTTTTCCGTTTTAGATTCTGCTGCTACAGACCTCCAGAGGAGACTGAAAGAAGCCATGCACATTCATTGGCTCAAACTCAACCTTAATTCTTAAGTCCACCACGTATCCCTAAGTCTCTCTATTTAGTTCCCTTATTTGCCCGTTCTCTCCATTCCCTACCCCACCCCCACAACTTTTTGTTTTCTTTGTAGTGGTTTCGCTAGTTGATTTAAGGTCGGTTCGATTGTAGATTAGAATGTCATTTAGAATGTAGTTTGGAATGTTTTGATTGTAACACTGTGAAAAAAAATTGTCTCACATAAGTTTATGAGAAGTGCGCTTGGTGAAGTGTTTAATTTACAGGTGGATCTTATCAGTTAGTGGAGTGATACACCTCCTGTTTATTTACGAATTCAAAGCTCGATTTTTTGAAAAGGACATGAATTTGTCGAAACATGTCAAAACTTAAAAAGTTATTCTTTCTTCTGAGAATCATTTCGCATTTCGCTCTGCTGCGCCCATTTAAAAACATTATGAAAAATTAATTTCTATGCCTGTTTGACTTGACCTTAAGTGCGAGTGAGCATGTGCGAGAGTATGCTTGCTCGGGTACCTGTGTCATAGATTTAGAAAAAGACATAAACTGATAAAAAGATAGATAGATAGATAGATAGATAGATAGATAGATAGATAGATAGATAGATAGATAGATAGATAGATAGATAGA
>QQSS02176211.1:0-14953 GCA_003687565.2 Craspedacusta sowerbii | reverse complement strand
ATACATACATACATACATACATACATACATACATACATACATACATACATACATACATACATACATACATACATAGTTTCTACTACGAAATGAAAAAGTGTGGCCGCGCTTTCGGTGGGCTGGGTGAATGGCCGTAGCGAGTGGACGATTGGTCTCTGCAATTACATGGAACATCAGAATAAGCAGGCAGATGATTACAAATTTGGTGACAGCATTTATACTTTAAATAAAATGGTATGAAAACCATCTCTATATAAAGAATCCTCCAAGACGCATAACTAAACTAAGCAGGATAATAAACGCTAAATATTAGCGACTCAAGTAAGACTAAAAATCTCAAACAACATTTTACTTTACAAAGCCATCGCAGCAAAAGCTAGAAGCAAAACTGCTAAAAGCAGGCTAGATGGAAGAAAGGACAATGCCTTCATTTGAAAAGTACAAGCTCGATAATTCTAGAAGAATCGCCGACAGTTCTGTAATTACAACAGAAACCAGAAGTACCAGAAATAAAATCTTTCAAACTTTGACATTCCATTCAAAATGAAGATAATTCGCAGCAATTATTCTCATATATCCAGCTATGATTTTACACTCTATGAAGGCCACATCGTTACATCCGCAATATTAGCGGAACCACGCGTGTAAAGGTTAACTACAATTGTCGGAAGCAAAAGAGATTTGTCAAAACAAACGACTCACTTTCGGTCAGCACTGCAGCAAGGTTAGGCATTGTGCTCACGCGTGTTAGTGCTTGTGGGCTTACATGAGCGCGTTTGAATGTGTGACGATGTTGATTTTTACGCGCTTGCACCAGGAATGGCAGATATGCCCGCAAAAGCACAAAATCCGCCCACACAATAAAGCAAGTTGCGATGATCGTCGTCTTCACCGCCGTTGAGTTCACGTCCGAGAATTTCAAAGAAGGTGATATACACGAAGCTGCCTGTTGCCAGGGCAGTGAGAAACGCCATCGCCAGAGCATCGACAGCGCTCCATCCGCTGAACAGAATACAAACGCCCGCAACGATACCCACTGGATTGGCCACCGAAAAAATTACCTGAAATACAACGTCATAAGAATGGATTGGTCCCTACAAGACAAGCGAGCAATTGACAAGGAGTAGGGTGAGTGCGGTTTAAAGGTAGTTGCGAGGCTATGGCGAAGTACAATCGTGTGCAAGCAAGGCGAATTCACCAGAGCATGGACTAACAAAGCACACCACAGGATTCTGCTCAAATTCTCTGCATCGAAGGCTTCTTGGGAGGCCATACATGACGAGCTTGGCAAGAAAACTTGATTGCATGATCCGTTTTGAGAAAACAAAGAGGTTCATGCAAGACCGAGAGCAATTCAACTCGCTGCGCAAACACCCACTGGCCACTCAATCAAAACTGCGCAAGGGAAAACAAATAGCTCACATATTTGCACGATATGTTCGTTGCATAACCAGCGTCTGTATGATCGTTAAATGGGAAAAACAAGCAGGACCATTTTCATTTGGAAGTGACAAAACCATGAAAAGAATGAACACTTACTGCGTTCCTTGCGTGGACGACCAAAGTTGCACGTGAATCGGCCAGACTAACACCCAAAGAAAAGCCGAGCAAACACTTGTGTAAGCTAATAAGGGCCAAGATGGCCACAAGGCCACCCGTTGTCCTCTGCAAGCCAACTGCAAGACCTTCAAGAATGGAGTGCAGCATGAGAGCAACGATTAAGCACAAGCTCCGCACTTTGCTGCTACTACTAGCCGAATCTTCCATTTTCTCCGAAGCAACAATTTTAAGAGTGCTCTGTCGATGCGCGTCGTCATAGTTTTGGCCTGGTTGAGCGGGAAGGTTCTGATTAGTATCAGCGTCAACAAGGCTGAATTCTTGCGATGAAAACTCGTTGATCGAGATCCGGTTTTCCTCATCGCAACCAGTACCGTACGAGACAGAAGTAGCAACGATGAGAGGCGTAGAATCACTTTTCTCTAAAAGAATAATTTTGACTGTTATAGTCGTAATAATAATAATAATAATAATAATCATCATCATAATAATAATAATAATAATAATAATAATAATAATAATAATAATAATAATAATGATGATAATGATAATAAGATTAATAATATTTTTTTTTCAAACTTCAAGTATATATTTTCTAGAAGAACTTTCACGTGCAAAATTACAAGTGAATTTCTACATAATAATAATAATAATAATAATAATAATAATAATAATAATAATAATAATAATAATAATAAAAATAATAATAATAATAATAGCAATAATAACAATAATTTTTTAACTTCATATATTTTCATTTTATTACGTCCACTCGGTTTACCTTATGTTTTTTTTTTATATTATGACACATTCGGTGTACCTCGGCACCACTCACTATTCTAGGCATGATGCCTCGGATGATGCCATCTTAGACATCGCAGTATTTGATCCAACTTTCACAGTCTGGCAGTGCACACATCACCTCCGAGGCTTTATCGACTACGACAACTCCGTTCGTAATTACTCGTGTAATTACGCCGCTTAGCGGTACTCATTTTAACGACCCCGTATCGTGGGGATGTATGCCCGAGTCGAGCAAGGCTGGACCAGGCTTCGATTCCAACTCTTGCTGCCCAATGGTCTCGCTTGCAAGACAAGCGCGCATACAACTCAGCCACACGGATAAAATATAATTATAATAATCATAAAAAATAATAATGATCATCATAATAACCACAACAACGAAATCAAAATTATTTATCGCTATACGGCGCTATTCGCTTAGGATAACCAGAGCATGGGCACATCTTACATAAGTGACCACTTACCGGACCTCCGACATCCTTCCTTACAGCATTCGGAAGTAGCATCACAGTCCTTCTTCTTCTGTTTAATGCCGAAGAGGTGTGCCAGCCTCTCCGTACATAGCACAAGCAAAAGGCCCACGCAGACGGTTAGCTCAGCCACAGGGTATGCTTTCTGTAGTTCAGCCAGCCTTTCTATCTGGTAGAAGTTGCGCATTACGTCAGGTAGGAGATGAAGGAAGCAAAGTGCCAGGAATAACTATCGCAAGAGAAACAAATCGCACATCAGCCGGTAAGTTTTAGATCAACTTGCTACCCCTCGCACGCCACAGTACGTGCATATCAATTAGACCGACAGCTCTGACAACGCATAAATTAACATAATTTCATTGGCTCAGAGCACAAGAGGAGTTCGCAGCAAGTCACGCAAGTTACGGCCACTAAGGTTCATGACTTCCAAAGCAACGATAATACGATCTTGCGCGTAAACTGCAACACAATTCGAATACAGCGCTTTGCTTGCAGCTGGATAATCATCCCATGCAGGTAACTGCATTAACAGCACTTTGAAAATAAGAGGTCCTAAAAATCATAGAGCACTGCACGAAGTAGAGCAGGAATAGTGCAGTACCGATGCTAGGAGTACATATTGGATAAGGACAATCTTCGCAATTTTTTATACCTAAGCTCTAACTTAAGATAAGACATACTTTCCCTCTCTAAGGAAAACAAAGCTGTGACTGGTAATAGAAATAGACGTATTCAAAGTCAGAGGAAATCATCGCAAACATAAAATCGAAAGTGTAAACCTAGTTTGCTTGCTAGAATACCCAAGAGCAGGGGCAGGGATCACTAATAACTATTAGAGAAAGTGGTAAAAAGACAAGGCACACAAAAAAGCGTGCATGAGTGAAATCAAGTAAAAACCTTTCAGTACGCAAGGTGGAACCATGAATCAACTTTCAATACTGCAGCAACCAAATAAATTCCAATAAAAATAGTTGCTACAACGTAAATTAATAAATAACATAATTTAATATCCCTTTCGAAGTCAAAACCAACCTAACAAAATCTGAAATGAAAGCAGCAGACTTCAAAAACCGTTTTTATTTTAACATGGGAGCATTACAGTATCCTTAATAAAAATTGATCTGAGAATGCTTTCCTACCTTTTATACAATAACAGCAAATGAGAAGTTGACAATAATAGTAGGCCAATTCACATAAAGTACAGACTGATTGGTGCATACATTATCCTTCATTTATCTTGTTCTGCTCGATGAAACAGGCCTGCTAACAATTTTTTATGCTCTCAAACCTTTTTGCTTAAAGCCTGGTAAACATGCTCATGATCAGAATTTTACCAGGGCAAATACATAGCATTAACATTAATTTTACATAACTTTTAAATAAGGACATGAGCCAATAATCAATGATTTTTATTTTTAATTAAATGCCTTGAAATACTTCGTGTGCAAATATACTTAGCTATTGGGAGATCTTAAAAGATTGGCAAAAAATAATCAATAAACTTGTTGATAAATCAGAAAACTATGTACCTTTTAAACTAAAAAGATGGCCATAATTTTTGGATAAAGACATCAGTAGTAAAATAACTTTTTGCTTTCAGCGATAATCAAGGCTTTTCCTACAATTCTGAAGGGATTTAGGCAAATTTGTTGAAATAATCATTAACCCCCTCCACTAAGTTGCAAAGCCTAATTAAAACACAAAAAAATACAGAATATAGATGTGTGCTATTCGTGCACAGTAGCTTGAACTGTTCATTACTCCAAGAATTTTCAGCCAAGCAACCAAAAACCATTTACAATCCAATTTTTTTAGCATTCTTTATACCAGTTAATATTTTCAACTATAACAAGGCAATATAAATCATTAAGAAACAAACAAAATAAACTTACAAGAATGGGAAAGGGTTTCTGATTATAATTTAGATTGATGAGCAATACAACAAACAGCCTCGTTGTAGTTAATAAGAAAGAGGGTACTCCAAAATTAAAAAGACAACTCGTCAGAATCCACAAGATTCGGAGTCTTAAAAAATTACAGTTCCTTATCCTTTTATATAAACCTATCGTCGCCGAAGCAGGCCCGCATCAATGAATTTAGTTCATCGTTCTACCATCAGCGACGCGCTGGCCAAGCAAAGCCCATGCTACGCAAACAGGCAAAAAACAAAACAAACGAAGACTTGGTTCTGTCAAACAATTGCACGAGTACTTACGCCACCACAGAAGCACTTCACTCTCCTTAGTTTTCTCTTCGATACAGCTCTTAGACGATAGGGAAGCATCGTAAAACCAATTGTTACAATGAATATAAGTACTGCTCCAACAATTTTCGCAGGGACATTAGCCGTCGCCATCGTCCCCGAAGCCATTGCGATCTGTGTGCAAAAGAACAACAATACGAAGTGGTGGACTAAATGAAATAATTTGGGATATTTAACGTGCTAAACACTACCCTCCGAAAGAAATCCTGGTAACACGGTTGTAGCAGCAAGTGAAACTATTAAGCCTCCCCCTCGAAAAGAAACATTTAGTCGAGCAATTAAAAAATATATATATCAGTCCAACGACGCAAAGGTCACTTTTGCACCACCGTGATACGTAGCCTTTGGAAAGACCATTGACACAAACTACGTTAATTGCACTGAAAGTCTAACCTTTGTAGACACGGATAGGCCCTGTGATGTATAATTCAAAGTCATGGACATCTCATGGTATTCAAAAGTTTTAATAGTTAAGTAAGCTGGTTAAATTTTATTTGGGCATCACCATAGAGTCGAAAATGCATGCTCTCCCTTTCATGAATGATTTAATGAACTTGATTGGAAGGGGCACGCACTTGTACAGGCATGAATAAAATCGGTTAGAAGGGAGCAAGGCCATTCGTGACCATGTCCTTAAAAGACGCTTTTTCCTGGGGGTAACTGCCCAAAACCTATTTTTGTAGGGTTTTTTTTAAAATCTTAAACTTAGCTTAAGTTATCTACCGAATGTCTCGCAAATAATAAAAATTAATCAATATTTTTATATTTTCGTTGGATTTTTTTTAGAGATTCAGCAAGCCAAAGTTATTTGCTTGCCGGTCCCGTATGCAAGTAAAGCATTAAAATCTTGATCTGGACGTTGCTATTCAAGCGGCTCTGGATTTGATAGCCGCACTGTCAATTCTTTGATTGAATTTTCTGCTAAGTCCTAGTTAAATAAACAAATGATTAAAAACCGGGCGCGGTGACAAAATGAAGACTAGCATAGCCTTCTTATCCAGAACCGATCGGCAGCCATCTTCATGTTTGGCCTTCGCCAGAAATCATCAACGAACGAGTTACAGCGTTTCTCTCTCCGTGCCCACCTTCGCTGTTATTATGATGGCTACCGTCGCAAGTCATTTCCTATCTTCTTAACGTGAATGATCACGGTGGAGTTGATTCTCGCAATTAGTCTACAAATATTGGCGTTAAATTGCAGTTGTTATTGAACTAAAACAAAGTTTCAGAAATGAGCACCTCGTCCGAACACAGATCGTCAAGTACAAGAAAAAAAAAAAATTGGGCGGTATCACTGATCTATAAAATAACTGGATCGCGCAAGTGAGCCTCAAAAGTGAAGCCGACCTGCCGCCATGTTAGGACCCCGCGTTTGACTTCCTGACGGCTGCTTGGGATGCCATCAGAACTTGATGGATTGCAGGATTAAAGTTTTTGATTCTTAGGTTGCAAGTGAATGGTAAATGTTTGTTTGCGTGGAAAGTGGAAGACAAACCCATGCAAAAATAAAGAAAGCCACGCTCCAAAGATGGTCTATATAATCTGTTTCTTGCGTACCGTAAACTTCGAGGAAACGAAGGTAGGTTGTGATAACGCGTAGTTCTTGCATGTTAGACCAATGTGAATTTGTTAGATAATTTAAGCAATACCTACCAACAGACAAAAAAATCCTTCATGCACATGGATAAATGCAAGCACGGCAAAAGCGTCATGCAAACCCTTAATTGACAGAGTCACCATTTTGAGCTTCTTTCACATATTATTTCCAGTTACTTGCTGATTGCATTCTTTTCCAAGACGATTATCTCGGCAGAACAATACTTCGGGAAATAATTTTTTTCAGCCCCAAAACATTATCTTCATTTATCGCTATGTCCAGCAACGGACATAACAACAACAACAAAATCTGTTCCCACAATATGAGGAACCTAGCACAGTATACATCAGATCAACATGATGGTAGGCATACACTACAGCACAGTAAGAGTTTTTTTCTCATGAAAAAAAAATTGTGAGCGAAGGGATGCCATCGAATTGGTGAGAGAATACTCCAGTGATGGCGACCGAGCATAACGCCATCCAGATGTAAATACAGGTCACTTCCACAACTCATTAATGGCCCGAATCATTAGTATAAGCATCTCCTTCACTATTGGAGCTGAGGCATCACCTTGTGTAACCTCGAAACCATTTCCCATCCCACCCAACATGCTCTTTCATATGCTTTTTAATATTCACGCTCAAACTTTAAGGAACCACATACTTTGCCTTTCTTTTAGCTTCGTTGACCTTGACAGAGGGACCATGAAAAAAAAAAGGCTGAGGGAATTGTATATCAGCAGGATTTTTATGTACCATTGCCACCCATGGCTTTGACAAGGCAAGCTTAAAACAAAAGCTCGCCTTAAAAACTCACATGTGTTTGCTGAATAGAATTACAATGTCAAGCAAATTAAGAAAGTTCTGATGAGTACTTGCAACTTTTTTGGAGACTTGCTTCTAGAGCCCATTTTGCTTAATAACTGCCGTGGCCATATTTGGGGTCACGTTGGACGATTCCAGTCCCCGTTCTCGTATGAGAAGCATTATCCAGCCTTATCAAGCCGGGGATTTCGTCCTAGCCAATAGGACTCCTTGTTGCTGTTTTAGCGTGAACTACCTAGGCGCATCTAAGGTTGCGTGGCAAGGCAGTTTGGGTAACCAATTCCACTAGATAGGCTGCGCGAGTCTGCGGGTGTGCTAGCGAGCATTAGAGAGGGTAGATTGCCGTCACAAGATGAAACCCGGCCCCATACTGGCCACCATTATCAAAAACTAAGATCGCGCAGTGCTAGAACTTACTAAGACTTCACCGAAGTTAGCGCGTCCTCTTCGACGCGGGAAGACAACTCACTTTCAACAATACCGTATCTTTTATATATATATATCCTTCACTCTCCTTTCACGTCTCCGCTTCTATCGTTGTCGTCCCGTCTGGTTTTGTTGTTTTTGTTGCCAGTACGTTCTGCCTTTTATACAAATATTAGTGAATACAGCCTTCTTCTACCACATAACGCTAACTACTGCTTGCCCAACTCAACGAGCATGGTCTTTGTTTAAGCATAAAGCAGTTTAGTCATACCGTGACCAACCAAGAGCATGCACAGATATAAATATTGCGCAATTCACATGCGCTTGTGCAACCACTGTTCATTTATCAAAATAAAGGGAATTGTCCGATTAGGAAGAATGTTACGCAATAGGCAGAGTTCATAATTTTGCACAGCGCATGATGACTTTTTCAAATCACTACGCAACGCCAGTCGATCAGGCTGAACAAAGTTGGAGGCGTTCATCAGGTTTTCCTATACTCGCACTTCACGCCGTGGTATCTGGCAGGCTCCAGCCATCACGTCGGACGCCATTCACCTGTATTTCCGAGAAGGCATAGAACAAATGTGCAAAAGAAATGGAAGGAAACTTCATCTCTAAACGGTACGCGGGCTTATCCGGGTTAATCCTGACCTGAAGGTACATGATATGCTATACCGAAAACCGCCTCGATTTATCAATCTAACAATTCATCGAACAATAAATCCATCTGTCCATTAATCAATCAATCAATCAATCAATCAATCAATCAATCAATCAATCAATCTACCTATCTATCAAGCTTTCAACCAAGATCAAATTATTTATTTATCTATCAATCAATCAAATCAGTCAATCAGTCAACTAATCAATCAATTAATCAATACGCACAAGATCTTTCCTCTCTCCAGCTATTCGTTGCTTGAAGATAAAAGGCAAAAATTTATACTCAAATCACTGTAGCGTTTGCGAACTTAATACTAGAGCTATTTCAACTAGTCTTATAATTAAGCAATCCAAACCTGGAATTGTTCGTTTCGTAAGGACTAGAAATGTTTAGGAGGTACTCAAAAACGACACGATTGCTCAAGATATTAAAAAAAAAAAGAAAGAAATACGTACAATAATTTTTTAAAGAAAGGACAGAACGTAGGAAGTTTTATCGAAAACATATATAATTTGGTCAACAAGTACAACATACAACCAACAAACCGATTCCAAACATACAAGCATAGCACTAGAATAAATCGGGATTTCGCACACACATCTCCATTACCCACAACGCGCAAAAAAGACTCAGTGATAAACCAAATAGCCTGCAAAGTCTGCAACAGGCGATTTATTGCAAATAAAGCAGGATTGAACCAGCTTCCGCTGAATCGAGCTACGCCCGATATACAACTCGAGCGTCAAACTCTAACCTGGCGCTTCTACTAGAACAATACTGACCTAACCATTTGAAATCCGTAAAACCACGTCTTACTACGCAGCCCATGCAACCAGCAAAGGGCGAAATCAAAGCAAGATTCTGGAAGTCCTAAACGGCGAACAGCAAGGAAAAGCTAGGATTGAGCAGAGGCGGATAGGAGGATATTTGTTGCTGCTTGCAAGTCGTTATCAGTACTCGCAAGTGCTTGCATGACCGAATCTCTAGCGAAGCCCATGTCGACAAGAGCTTGAACCTAAACATGTTAAAAATAAAGCGGTCAATAATTTAAAGCAAAGGTGTAAAAAATATACAAAGAAAAAAAGAAAGAAAGGAAAGCAGAAGAAAGACTCAAAACAAACGCCTTCAACGATACAGTCAGCATTGCAATTCCACCGTTAGGAGCCGCTCACTCTGCGTCCAGCATTTAGGAAGCGCTATATGCACCATCACAATTACCTTTACCTTTTCATCTAATGTAGGCGGAAACTCTGAAGAAGTCGATTCAGGATCGCGAGGGATAGGGAGGAGCTGATCGACATCGCTAGTTCTCTGTTGAACTGGTCTTACGAAGGGCTCGCTAAGCGGACGAAAGATTGGGTCAAATCCAGGTGCTATCACTTCAGCATACCCTTGCCCAACGCGTGCACGGCTCTAACAACGTACAGGGTATAAGAATTTCTCATATTGAAGCAAGGAAAAACAGCGTCAAATGACAGAGCATCAGGTCACAGATAAAGCATTTATCTTCAAGAATTCGGGCGGTTATTCAGGAATGCCCAAAATCTTTCGGCATGTTTGTGCTGCTTTAGCACAAGGTGACGGCTTGCAAGTTAATGAAAATAGATAGAATAGAAATCCGTCACATTTTAAATATGACATAGTGCCCAAGAACCCGGAGAATTTTCCGCGTTCATTAGCCAACCTGAATGAGAACCTCTCTCCAACATTGATGTGACATAGTGAGAGCTCCATAGCGTTCAACATGCATACGGATTACGATGGAAATTAAAGTAAAGAATAAACAGGGAAGGGTAGCTCCCTACCTGCAAGTTTATTTCACTCCCAAGGTTCGCTTGCCTCTGAAGATAGTAGTCAAACACCATGTCGTTTTGGATTTCCTCGGTAGCGCCCATCAAAGCGCTTCGAAATTCTGGCCTCTTGCCGCCCGTAACTGACGATTTAAGATAGTCGAACCCTCTGCTGACAAAAGATGGCAGCCTGAACCAGCTCTGCACCTTGCAAAAGTTAACTTTGTGTAGTATTCCAGCAATCTGGCGACGAAATCAGACTAAGAATGTTAGATGGCTACAAAGCATCGAATAAACCCGCCTTCATTTTGCACAGATACAAAACCCTTAGCGGAAGTTCCTTCAGAGTAGGTGAAGGCTCACGATGGCAATACAAATATTAATGGCAGCCGCAAACAGCGCAGCTCAGAACAGATCAAATAGACAGCTCTCTTCAAGCGAATTGCGCGGTGCAACTGAACCTATCGGTTATACTAAACGTTTCCAGCAAGAAAAGGTCGCCTTGAATAATTCTTTAAGACTCGCAAAATAAACAGATATCATCTGCGCCAATAACGCCCATAGCCTGCAAAGCGCAAGCGTTCAAAATATCCTACATACATTTCAGAAAACTGCTCTAGACCATGAAAAACATTTCAGAAAACTGCTCTAGACCATGAAAAACATTTCAGAAAACTGCTCTAGACCATGAAAAGCATAAAAATCGTAGTCGCATCACGTCAGACCCCAGACGAGAAGAACTGCCTTCCATAAACGCATGCGCGCGCAAACGCGCGAACCCGTCAAAAGATTGAAGTAAACACGCAAATACGTACAATTCCACAGCTTGAAAGTAGCATTGCTCTTCTGTTGCTTAAAAACAGCTGCAAAATAAGATTGATCTCAGTATCACAGAGGCGTGAGTTCAAACAAAATCTCCAATTCAAGTCAATAACGTCAATTCAAGGTAAAGCAAGGAACGCACTTCGAGATGATGATCACTGTTAGTATATACTGTGCAGCCAGGATGCCCGTGGTCCTCACAGATCATGCGCCATGCGGAAGACTAAACTTATTGTAAGTAAAACGTAGACAAGACTAAAGAATTTTAGGCGTTATAGCCACATACAAACCTGGACAGAGACAAGAAAAACAAACAAATTCTTGGCAGCAGGCAAGCTCACGACATCAGCACTCAAACCGTTTGGAAAGTCACACAAGTAATATACAAGCATAGCAAATAAGGGCCCGTAGCTACAAACATAGTCAAGGATTTGCACACGCAGTTGGCTATTACGGTAACAGAAATACACGTGGAAATCTCATGCCCAGATTTGATGTAAATCAGTGGGAAAAAAGACCAGCTAACGAACAGGAAACGGCGACAAGCTGCTTGTATACTTGCAGATGCATACGTTCGCACCAACAATGATGTATGAAGTTTCTACTCAAACGCTAAATTATTCTCAAACCCCGCATCCGAAAATCACATCCAGCACATTTCTAAAACGATCTACACTCTTCTCAAAGTTTGTAGCAGGAACTCAAAGGACGCTCACAATGCAACAAGCTAAATGCTCTGACGTAACGTAGTGAAAAGATACAGCCCGCTTGGTACAACTTCTATGCCATTCACATAATCCAAAAACAAGTTTGAATTCATGACCAGGAAGTATAATCCCATTGTGACCGACCAGCTGAATATCGCAAAGGACTGAAACAAAAAGTTTCAAAGTTCAGTTCAGCCTGCATTGCACAGCGACATGAGCCTTTAATCACCTGGCATAATTTCCAACCTGGCTCACCATCAGAAAAATTCCCCACAAAATAAGTTCCACCCACGAAGTCGGCGGGCTCAATAAAGCGCCCCAGGCTCAAATTTATCTCAACAAGGCTTACAGCAAATTTCGCAGATCCGAATCTTCTCTCGATACCCAGAAAATGGTAGAGAAGAAAACAAGAGCGTAGCGAATCGTAGTAATTGTCAGTTATAAACTGCGACGTAACAAGTCTGTAAATCTAAGAAACAATGATGCATATAAAAGTAAAGAACGGAGCAGGTTATCGCAAAAGACAAGCAATACCAAACAGGCAAGCATTACCTAAGCATGCAAACAGTACGGAAAAAAAGAGGGTTAAACGAAACAATCTGATTACGCTATCGATATGTCAAGCTGGACAAATCTAACATTATCAGCTACTCCGAACTGGCTTCTATGTGGAGCAATTCATATAACTAAGAGTTCGATCGTTCTTACGCAAATTAAGAAATAAGAAGGTCTTTGATTTCGATACCTATCATCAACATGTGACCCAGTGGTTCGAGACCTGGTATAATTTATGGGTTGGCCAAGGTTCACAAAGATGGAAACAATGGCTTCCTTAACCTTCATCCTATTTTATCCAGTATAAGCTGGCTAAGCACTTAGTAAAAATCACAAACGAGAAGTTTCGAGACGAGACGGCGCCCGTCTCGAAACAAACGAGAAGTTTTGAGACAAGACGGAGGCCCGTCTCGAAACAAACGAGACGAGAAATTTCTCGAAATTTCTCGAAATTTCTCGTTTCAAACGAGAATGAGTTTCGAGACGCAGACTCTTAGTGGACACCAGATTGTGAAGCCATCATCCGCGATCAACAACACGATAGTGGGATATTTCTTTTTTAATGATCAGCTTGTAATGACACCGTCACAAGTAATCGCAGTACACTCCTGTTCAATACTTTCTTCGGTCTTCTCAATGTGAAAATTTTTTTCGTCTCATAAATGATTTTGGCATCTGAAAGGGCTTATAGACAAGTTGGTACCTATATAAGCACAAGTTAATAAACATAACGCGCTAACGCGCAAGTTGTGGGGACATGCAACTGGAGCTGTTATTTCTGAAATCGTCTCGAAATGTTGTGGAATTATGTTATGAAAATAAAATATAAGCTTCGAGAAATTCATGCTATTTCGAGAAGTACGTTAAAATCTCGTAATAATTTATTTCACGTCCGTCTCGATTGATTCGAGAAATTTTGAGACGAGAAGGACATCCGTCTCGTTTGAAACGAGACGAGAAATTTCTCGAAATTTCTCAAAATTTCTCGCTTCAAACGAGAATGAGTTTCGAGAAGTTTCGAGACGAGAAGGGAGTCCGTCTCGAAACAAAGGAGACGAGAAATTTCTCGAAATTTCTCGTGTCAAACGAGAATGAGTTTCGAGACGCAGACCCTTAGTTGCCATGGGGTCCCCTCTAGGGCCCACACTTGCCAATGTTTTGCTCTGCTATCCTGAGAAGATTTGGCTTAATGATCGTCCTAAGCAGTTTAAGCCTTGTTATTTTCGTCGATGTGTTGATGATGTATTCGCTCTCTTCAGTTCTCATTACCATGTTGACACATTTCAGAGTTTTCTTATAGAACGCCATGTCAACATTAGATTTACCGCAGACAAGGAGGCTAAGAACATTCTGCCTTCTTTGGATATCAATGGTATTCGTGAAAATAACCAATTCTCTACATCTGTCTTCAGAAGAACTCATTTAGTAGCGTGTAAACCCACTACAGGAGTTTTATCCTAGAAGTTTACAAACGCAGTCTCATCTCTACGCTGCTTTTTCGACCGTACATGATTTGCTCAAAATGGCGTTTTATTCATACTGAGGTTCTTTGTATCAAGTCGAACTTGCAGAGAAACGCATTTCCTGATTTGATAATTGATAAGATGGTTAAGACCTTCTTTAGCATGGTTAATAATCATTCAACGAATCACTCCAAAAGCTTTCCTGAGCTGAAAGAACAAATTGACATGGTCTTGCCGTTTTTTGCATGTCTGTCAGTTAGGATCAAGCACCAAACTAAAAGAGATCAGAAACATCATTTTCCCAACATTAATTTAAGAGGTATTATTAAGTCAACCAATAGATTAAGCTTTATCATTTCCTTTAAAGACAAGTTGCCGTTAAATCTTGTGTCTGGCGTAGTTTATAGGTAAAGTGCAGTAGATGCTATTCTACTTACATCGGTAAAACAAAGCGCCACATGCATAAGAGACTTTCTGACACCAAGGTCAACGCAGCACGGCTGTTCGAGATCACATGCTGACTTGTAATACTGCTATAGCTTTTTCAGACTTCCTCTCTGGCGACAGTAGCAGCTTGTGTCTTATAAATAAGGAAAACCTCTTTATTAAGAAGGATTGTCCTGTTTCGAATATCCAGAGGCAATCATATCCTTTAAAGCTACTTAACTAATACTATATTATTTTATGCTTCTTGTTAAGTTTGTTTATGATTCCTGTTACCTTCTGTTCACCGGTTTGTTATGTAAATATTTGCAGATTTATAGCCTGAAGATGACAATAGCAGATTGTTGAAAGCCGGCAATAACTTGAGATTTTTCTCTTCGCGTCATTAATGGATGATGACATATATATATATATATATATATATATATATATATATATATATATATTAAACATCACCATGTATTTTCGCAAACAATGGCCGTACTCTATTTACATAGGAATGCCGAATGGTTCTCTTCAGGAAGGTCCATTCGGCAGCAGCTTTTTGAGGCGCTCTACACA
>QQSS02176210.1:0-31478 GCA_003687565.2 Craspedacusta sowerbii | reverse complement strand
TGTATGTATGTATGTATGTATGTATGTATGTATGTATGTATGTATGTATGTATGTATGTATGTATGTATGTATGTGTCTAGGTACGTGTATGTTTGCATGCATGTGTGAATGTACGTATGTTTGTATGCTTGCATGCAGCTGCGCTCCGCTAGTTTGTCTAAAATCTCGAATAAACGCTCTACTAGTCTCTAGTATAGCTGACCAGCAACGAATAGGAGATGTTAATATGGAAAAGCAGGCATTTTCTAATGAGGTGCTCCGGAAGATGATTTCTGGTAAAGATACCAGTAGTATTTGCAACATTTGTATGAAAGCCACACAAGGTGATGTAACTTGAACATTCCTCGGAAGGCTGGTGCACGTCCTTTTACGAAGCATAAAAATACGTGAATATGAAATCACGAAAGAGTTTCCAATCAACTTCATCGTCGTAAACTATGTTTATAGGTGTCTAATGTTTACACCCTTAACAAACGGTTACTGCCCAAAAATCGTTCAATACACAAAATGGCATAATCAAGCGATAGTTAAGTTCTAAGACTTGCGCATGTTCCAAGAAGATCTTAACATGCTCCGACTAAGCCTTGCTGATCACCAGGAAAAATATGAACGTCTTACAAGGCCAGTCGTTAATTTAGACGGCGGTATGGCCACGTGGTAATGCAGGCAGTAAGTAATTGTGCACAGTGAAAACAATTCGCTTCAATACAGAAGACATGTCTCGACAACGTCTCATCAGAAACTATGCATATATCCTCAACAATGTTAACTCAACTTATGTAAGTTAACTTAAGCAGAATATTTATAAGAAATTCATTAAGTATATATGGCAAACCAGGTCCCCAGAAAAGATAGAGGAAAGAAAGATGCTGCCGCTCCTTAATTGGAAATCAAATCCCGGTTTTTCCGCTGCAACATGCGGCACCTTCTTGACTGAAGCTTCGTTGGATTCGGGTCAATTATATGTAGTTGACGAGAATGCGGGCAATAGAGCTGCAGCGCAGCGATCACCGCTTAAATTATTACTTAATCGACTCCGACGATGTCTTGCTGTGACGGTAATGTAATTGGAATTTACATCCAAGACAAGCGAATTTGTGCATCACAGGAAACCTTAAGGTGAGGAGAAAATCTGTCCCTGGAAGAAATATATTAACCACTTTTTGGTGGTGGGGTGAAGGCAAGCGTCATGTTGAAGTGTTAGCAGCCTTTTCTGGTAATTGCTAGCGGTCAAGTCTACGTTAGCCATTAGGTTTAATATACGGCTGTACGGTAATTTGTAGTAATGTTATGCTCTTGCTCATCAGAAATGCATTTGCATGGTTGTTATCAGCATTAGGGCGATGTTTTTGGTAGATTTTTGGAGAAGATTGTTTGGAAAGCAGTCCGTAAGTAAAAGGACATGAATATTTTATCACTTTCATGCAAAACGAAACCACGACCTGTCACTCCCGAATGCTCTGTGCAGTAAAACAAAGAATAAATCCTGTTTTGTATAAAAATGATGCAAAACCTAGAAAATTCGTTTCTAACCCCGTAAATGTGGAGTATTGGTAGGATTCTCATGACACAATTGACCAGAAGTTTACTGCAAGGAAATTGGGATAAGGCAGTCATCCAACAGTTTTTCTTTCTCAAGTAAACTTAATGTTTCACTTTTCCAGGAGTAAACCTAATGTTGGATGCTTCTTGTTCATGAAGATGTACAATAGATTAGCAACCCGTTTGCTCTCGAATACGAAAAGGATGTCATCACCTTAGCGTGGTAGATAACAATATTATAGGAATTGCATACTTCATGCCACACATTTTCATAATAAAAACGTTACTTAAAGGCCAATCAAAATGTTTGCAAGCGCCGGTTTTAACGGCGAACCGACTGCAGCTCCGTCCATTTAGTTAGTTGTGACATTGAGAACTTGTTGATATGTCTGATAACAGTACGAGTCACCGCAAGCTCAATGGTTTCCTTCAAAGGGGTGGTTTGACTTTCGACGCCAAGATTAGCCATGTAATTACTAGTGATGCTGACTCGTCTAATGTCCTCAACAAAGGCATTCTCAGCTATTGTGCAAACGACCAACCGAAAAAATCTTATGCACAGCGCAGGTGCAGTGAAGTGGACATCGTTGTGGACAAGTTGACATCGAGATTCCGCAAGAAACGTCCACTATCGAGTCGACAATACAGGTATGGTAACTCTGCCAACACATACACATACTATCTAACTAAGAAAAGCAGGGAAAATGTATATGCTTATTTCTCATATTTACTCACTCGATGAAAATCCTATCGCTCGGTGCATACGGCAAGATTGCTTAAAATGACTTCTCTGTTGCGTCTCTGCAGGCAACATTGAGGAAAGCTTAAGAATTACCCCAGCGTAAGTCTGCAAGTCTCATGACGAGCAAGGATTTTAAAACTTCTGACGGGTGCTGGAAACTCACGTTTCTGTTTACGCCTTCGCAAGCGATTTGCCAACAGGTTGCAGCCTCTCACACCAGTACTAGCTTTGGCAGTCTACACTTTAGAACGTGTCTGTACCTTATAATGCACAGACGTCGCAAGCAAGCAGCGCAGAACAGCGGGGGACAAGGGTGGGAAGCTATAAGCTATATCTTGGTAGGAGCCGCACCTGCGCATGCCTACGCTTCAAACATAATAAATTCATGTCGGTTGGCAGAAAACGAAATGCGAAATTAATTCCAGGTAAGCCAAATACAAGAATGCCAAGTGTCTTGCAGTTAGAATCGCCTATGTTAAGTTTGTAGGATGTTCACTGCCTGAATGGAAGCTCTTAAACAATACTCGATTAATGATATACGCCTACAGATTTCTAGACAGGAAAATCTTCAACTTGATACAATAGCAAAAAGGCATCTGCACTTACAAAATTATCATTAAAAAGTCCTTAAAATGTCAGCCTATTTAACCTCTCCTAAATCTAACTTATAGATTTATGCTATTTTAATGCCTTCCATCGAATCATGCGCGACTACGTTGCGTACGTACCAATGTTGAAAGAGGATTTTAAGTCTTGTACACGAGGTTACAATATTGTAGGGTTAACCAAGTCAAAGTGAAGTAAAGACAATTAAATAGGTTCGAGAGTAGCCTAACCCCAGGCTGATTTGACGGGATTTATCATACTTTGTCGGCAAACGTGTTACCCGCCTTAAAAACACGCCATCTTACGATTGGTCGTTCCCAATAAGGGTGAGAGGAGTAAGCAACATCAGAAGCAATGCCTAAACGACCTAGCATGTACAGTAAGAGTCCCAATTCAGTTGGTGTTCACAGGGCAAAAGATTGGGGAGAATTGCAGACTAAAGGAAGCCAAACAGTTTGAGGAAAAAGTTTGTCATGTACAAATTGAATTCGGCTTGGCTATCGGCTGCATAAGCCTGTCAAAAAACGCGAACTTTAGTTAGGTTCGTCGGTCGACATATGGCCACTAACCTATTGCCAAGCGGTTCAGATCTTCAGGGTTGCTTCGCAATCTGACGCAGGTCTCACTCCAAGTGAGCGCGTTTTTTTTTTAAGCTGAGAGCTTGATGAATGCGCGCAACCAGTTAACTTTAGGCTGTTGTCAAGTTCGGCTCTCCGAAAATGTGACTTCTCATCAAGCCAGGTTTCGACTTGCTTTTGTTTAATTGTTCGCTTAGTCTGCAAGTCCAAGAGGGGACCGAACGACAAAACATTTTCGGCTAAATTCTTTGTCCTCCGGAAGTGTCGAAGAAACCTTCCACACAGGGTGGTAGGTATTCGCAGGGTAGTAGGGTAACCAGTCTGCACAAGCCACGTTGAGGCTAACCTCTTTTCACTCTGCCTCACAAGACTTCTACTAAGATGCTGCACCATCAACTTAGGGTATTGATAGTCTTTCCGAACGTTCGAGAGTGCACCACGGCTGCACAGATCTTCTGACTTCAACCACATCGTTTGAATTTTGAGGACTTGTTCTGGCGCATGGTGCGTCGTGTGGAAAACAAATAAATTTCGGGACCGCGTCTTTGGTCAAGGTCAGGGGCTATCTTGCACGACTGCCGTACCGATGTTCAGCATATCATGCATAGCAAGAAAACGCAAGAGAAAACCAAGCTCGATGTTTATGCCATACAGTAAGTAAATCTTAAGTAAGTAACGCGGCATCGAAACGTCTTAAACTGGAGAGGAAATAGCACGCGGGCACTTGAATCTTTCAATACGTCTCGCAAGACAGCAGATGAAGAGAAAGCTGCGCGTTATCCTTCGCATCCTTTACCGTTTTGATACATGAAAACATTCTTTTTACAAGTTATAAGATTTAAATCATTTTCTAAAACTTAAAGCAATTTTATCTTTGCATCTTTTTACACTAAAAAAGAAAAATTCTACATTTAGAGTGTGACCTCGTTTTATTCTACCGGCCCGCCGATGCGAGACGACAAGTCTGGGCAGTGGCGCCTGTGCATTAATCATTCCACATCGAATGGAAAACTTGCACGCTCAGTCCCTTTCTTTTAACTTTGACACCATGACGTCTTGCTCAAATGAAAGAGCTATAAAACAAAGCAGACGATCGAAGTTCATCGGATTGAAATTAGTGAAACTGCACGGTCCAGACAGGCTCTGTTTTAGAGAAAGAAGTGCTCTTTGAGAGCCTGCAAAAACATCGCCTCATCCAGATGCGCTGCAATCCCCAATGCCAACAATTCGGAAATCTCACAAACAGCATTTCGCCGGCGCTTCTCGGACGAGTACACTTTGCCTTCTCTCGCTTCATCCGAACTGAATGCCTTATGCAGAGGCTTGTGAGAGCCAGGCTCTGGTTTTACGGATAAAGAGTCGAAAAACAATTTCTTATCACCCAGACGCGGAGTATGCCTACCCTGCGGACGCGCGAAGCTTCCTGACGTACTTGATCCCTGGGCACCTTGTTCGGTGCTGATGCAATCTCTCCACGGCAAGCACTCTTGCCCATCCGATACCTTCACATGTTGCGAGGCTGATTGCGAATTTTTGTGCTGGCTCGAGCCAGTCAGATCCTGATATAGAAAGTCACCAGCGCAACGGTAGAGCTCCGTGTCAAAGTTCGCTTCGTTTAGTTTGCGATAGTTGGAACTCCGCTGATGGAAAAGGTTCTTCAAGATACTCATGATCACCAAACTTTAGAAAACTCAACATCAACAACGGACCAGCCAGCTTACAAACGAGCATGGATGAACTGGACTTTCCTTAAACGACACGTGAGATTTAAGTTTCACATGCATGCACCCACTCTGACGTGGGCACAACAATACAGCCAGCACCTGCCCACCTTTATTACAGCCAATTGTTTATCAGCGCAGTAAAATATTTAAAGATATGCTATTGCCGAAAGCCCGACCTCGGGATTAAGATATGGTCGGGATTAAGCTTGGTCTTTTCATAGACAGTACATAGCCAGATGCCAAATCTTTATTTATTATAATTATATCTAAATATATAAATATTAATTTTTTTTGCAGCTAATTGTGTGATACCACGATTATTTCCAAGATTTGATACTAATATTTTTGGACTGATGTATTTGCTTTATACGCAGAAAAGGGTCGATATCCCATTTGCTCTAGGGTAAAAAGCAGGAAAAATTCATCCCTGCTTAGTTCGAGCGATGGGGGCTTTGCCTGGATTCGCGAAATTACCTCCAGCAAGATGGCGGCTTGATAAGCTTTCTCCGCCTAGCTTATATTCTACAACATTTAAGGCAGCTGGAAGTACGAAGATTATCAGAAAGCAGAAACTGAGTTGTTCTCGTTTACCTTAAAGATCTCCGCCCTTGCTTGCTTCGATGTGGCATTTTTACGTTCTGCACTATGCACAAATTGAACGGACTGTCTTCTAGGCAGAGCAAGCGCTTTTTCGAACATCTCCTTAGCTAGCAAGCTTCAAAATAACTCGTGTCGCGGCTGCGCTAGCCGAGTTTGCAGATATGCAGTATCCGACTGCAACTTGCCAGTGTTACAGAAGGTAGATTAGAGCGAAAACAATGTCTTCCTACAATGAACAGCTGTATGTAAACTGCACTTCTCCGCTTGCGTTGGTTCTACTTTAATTTTTCTAGCGGGGTCTTGTGGGGCGAAAAGATGCATGCGCCGCGGTTGTGCCAAAAGTCCACCCCCGCCCACTATTATTGGGAAGCCATGCTAGACCGTACTGGAGCTGGCAACGCGGGTGAATGTGGGATTTTTACTTTAAGATCACGCCCATGCAAGTCTGGAAAACCAAAGTCACACAATAAGCAGTGCCATGCCATTATGTGGATACAAACACCAAATTACAGCAAACGTCAAAAGCGATCGACAATGTTGAGAGTCAAGGGCTCACCTTGACGAGATATAGAAATGTTGACAGATATTTGGTTTTGTCGAAGACAGAATGAGAGTTGGGACGATGATATTGTGCGAGCAACGACAACGCAAGCCATGCGAAAGGTTAAGCCGCCTCATGGCGTCTGCTTAAATAAAATAAACGTAACTGCAATTTACTGAAGTGCCCATCACAACTAAGCATGTAAATCGGGTTGATTGACACCGTTGAAAATAGTTGAGAATTGTTTGAATTTGCAAAAGGCTTCAAGGAAAACGAGAAACAATCCCTGAACTGGATAGGGCTGCCAATGCACAGACTACAAATGCAACGAAGAATAAGAAAAATTGGCACTAATCTACAGTGCAAACTATTGAAGTGATTCCGAAATCAAGGACCTCCCAAAAGAGGTTTAACTTAACTTCATCATTAATTCGCACAAATTGATAGTACTCCAGCGTAATAAAAATTCATACACAAGGAACTACTACGTAGCCAGTCAAACAGTGCAAAAGGACAAACAAAAACAGAAACAACTAGATAAACAGATTGAAAAATAATACGGCATTCATTTAACTACAACACCTGACGATGTTTAAAGAGCGTGAGAAAAAAATTTGACATGAACATGCTCAGTATCGAAAATAACTGTCAACGACTGCGCAAAGACTAAGGGTAAGGCCCCCTATGTAATGACACCAGCATGCGGAGCTCAATACTTAAGTGAATTTATTTCACGTGAAAACTGCAAGGATTGACTTGAACAGGTCCAGACTAAATACAATGCGTGCGTTTACCTAGCAAGATCTGCCGCGTAAGGGCACTTGTTTTACAGCGCAAAGTGAGCCAGTGCAACCAACAAACAATAGCTACACGCAGTCTATTTAAGCATGTGAGTAAGAAAATTCAGACTTGCTGATCAGTTGCGAGCAGATACGTCACTGACACGTCGCTATACCTTGTCCAAATAAACTGCTGTTAACGGGAGCCCAGCTCACATGCCTTGAGCAGCTGATGAACAGAAGGTCTATCAGTAGAAAATCTACTGCGATGGATAAACGCTGCCTTTCCGTCCCTGCACAAGACAAAGTCACCGCCAAGCTGATGAGGGTCGTCATCATCAGCCATGGAAGGTAAACTTCGGCCAGCGCGGACTTGCTCCGCGTACCACGTCTGCGCCTTGATGTCCCACACCGGTCTCACAGCGGTGCCACATTTAAAGGCCTTGTACAAACATCGCTCAGGATCTGATGCCATTGCAAAACGACACCCTGTATCGCGCTTCCATCGCTTAGCAAGTTCCTAAGATGAAAATAGGAAGCGAGCAATAGGCAAATAACCATCACTCCTCAATTCAAAAATTTCAGACCGCATATACGAGGAGCTCGGCAGCAACAAAAGCTTCAAGTCACTGTAGAATTAGGACGCATAAATTTAAAATTAATCACATAAATGCAACAACAACTTTTCAGAAGACTGCGCGAAGTTCAATACGAACCACATTAAGGGGGTCACACTGCGCGCGGGCGAGCTCCGCGAGTCGGGTAACACTGCGCGCGAAAAATTCGCCTGTCTCATTAACTTCGAGCACCGCTCGCGAAGGGCCAATGATACGAATGAAGACTTGTTTCAGCTACTTTGAAGCTACATCTTTCCATGCTCTCTCTCTCTCTCTCTCGACTTTCCCGATTTCTTTACGATGAAAGGGCCGTATCGTGGAGCTAATCACTCGTCATCCATCCTTTCCAGCTCTACCTAAAAAGTTCTTTTGGTTTATGGTGTGTGCCCCGATTTATAAGTTCTGACTTAAATTTAACCGTTTAACAGTTTCCTCATTATAAAACGTGTCCACTTTCGGGACCTTAATAACGCTACGCGGCGACACGCGGCGACACGCGGTTTTCACGCGCAATGTGACCCTCTGCATAGGAAGCCTCTGTTCTGATTTCACATAATTGAGCGCAGTAAGAACGACCTTTCGTCTGTCTGTAATTTTTTGCAGAAGACACGGCAGTTACCCCATGGCAAGGAAACCCCGCGCTGAGGCCGCAAAAACAAAAGAGAATGGAATGGCATTCAAGATATTTCGGAAAGGCTATTACTAGCAAACCACCGCTTTGACTTGGAAAAGCTCAGCGCCTTGGCAAACGCCCCTTCAAGCTTCAATAGCTAACAGTTATATTACACATAGAAGAAGCGTTAAGGTAAGTTTCATAACGTTTTTCATAACGTTTTTCATCTCCTTTCTTTGTCGCTAAGCCACATATAGACTTTCGAAGCCAATGATCCCATGCCATATGAAAGGAATGAAGTCACATGCATACGATAATCATTAAGGCCTCGTAAGATTTTTTTCCTTAAATATCCAGCTAAATGAAACGCCAGCAATGTTGATTATCAAAAATCACATTGCAAAATACGAATCAAGTTAAGGTAAGTTTCATAACGTTTTTCATAACGTTTTTCATCTCCTTTCTTTGTCGCTAAGCCACATATAAACTTTCGAAGCCAATGATCCCATGCCATATGAAAGGAATGAAGTCACATGCATACGATAATCATTAAGGCCTCGTAAGATTTTTTTCCTTAAATATCCAGCTAAATGAAACGCCAGCAATGTTGATTATCAAAAATCACATTGCAAAATACGAATCACCAGCAAGCTCCTCACAAATAGACAAAACCAGACTCAACATGAATAAAGAATTGAACACAGAATGTGAATACTCACAACACTAGCAAACGAAACAACTAGCACGGAACTGCAAGCATCGGCAAACGCAGCGGCTTTTTCCTGAATGGCTTGCACATGATCTCGTCAGGGGAGTCAGGAAAAATGGCGTAGAAGCACTATTACCAAAAAGCTATGACCTGACAGGTAGTCCTTTAAACATGTAATCCTACAATAAGAGCACACATTCTTCCATTACAAAATATCTAGAGATATGCTCATCAAATACAAGCGAAAATGTCATAGTAAATGCACTTAGAACGCCCGGCCTGAGAGTCTGAGCTTAATAATCCCTTAACTTAAACTCCAAATGATACTAAACTTTAATCTAAATTTCCGGTAGCTACAATTTTTATAGCATCAGTTTATTCGCTATCCAAGACACAGTTTTTTTCCACGCATTCAGAACATTTTGAAGGCAACGCGCGTAATTCCGACCACCTTTAAAAAGTTGCTAGCTAGTATGCAGTTATGAACTTTTTTGTCTCCTATCAACAAATGGAGTGTAAGCGCTTCATCGACGCTGGTGGCACTCGAGGGTTTTACGGACCATGGCTACCAAACCCCTCTCCATTAATCTGGGCTTGAAACTAGCAGTCGCTAAACCCGCAAACTGCCAGAGAGGCTCTCACAAAACTACAACTAATTTCCCAAGTCTCACTTGCAGGACAGAACACTTAGGTTTTTGAGCAAAGTTCGTAGCATAACATAAACACCAAACTCATAGTTAGTTTCCAAGGTATGGCATATACAGGATGCATGTAATTGCTTTTACCCATGAGGAACTTGTTCATTTTATCCACCTCGAACCACCTAGCCCAGGACTATTTTCAGAAAATTATCAGTTCACTGTTTATGAATATACTTCTAAAATATGATCACACAGTTTTCGAATGCATTCATTAAGTTCAGCAAAACTTGTCAACCACATACCAGTGAATGGAGATCGCAAGGTCAAGGAATGCTACATGTAAAATGGACGCTTAATTTCAACAGTTTCAACACTAGAGCAGGATGCCACAGTGTTCTATAAAATTTTGCATACTATAGGACAATTAAGTTATGTTCAAGTTATGATTGAATTGAAAGAAAGTGGTATTTTGTTAGGATGTGGTCCAAAAATGCTATTGGTTCCAACATTTGAAGCACAAACTTTGAATATTACAAAAACCTATACTGCAGTAACATGGAAATGTACATCTTATTGCAATATAAAGTCGGGCAATATCCCGAAGGAAAAGGACAAAACAGAAAACTACGAGAACATGCAGTTTACCGGCTTGTATCTACATCGCAAAGTGTATAATGAATGGGTACAGCCATTTCTTCTAGCAGTTCATTACTCTCATCAGATACTTTGTCAAACGATAACTTTGTGTCAATTTCATCTAGATACTTATCAAATAAATCCTCCTGCTCCAGTAACTCATCTAGAGATCGCGAAAAATTGTCATCATCAAGAAATTGGGCCCACTTAGCCTCTGCTTCTTTCCTAGTCATTACAGATATACTTCTGAAGTACTGGCTGTATGCATGAATCATCCCACCAAGTCTTTTCACATCCTTTCTTAAAAAGTCTTCCAGTGAGGAGGTATCAAAATGATGTTGAGAATCAGAAATAATAGAAACAAGGCAGCCTTTCAATCCTTGAATTCCAGCTAGCATAGTCCCTAACGTTTCCATCATACAGCTAAAATAATACAAATTAAGCAGTGATTAAATATCTCAAGCTCGTACACTAAACTTCTTGCAATAATTATCAGTGGAATAACAGAAATAAGCTTAAATATTTATATGAAATTCCTGCCTTTTAGTGGCCATTCCCACTTCATCACATAGAATATGCACACAATGGGCAGCTGTGAAAAACTACTTTTGAATGACCTGGTGGTCATTGCTTGCCTGGTAAATTGTGATCAGCCTTGCTTCATGACAATGAAACAGAACCAGCAATTAAGTCTTCGCTAAAGGCAGAGGCATGAAAAACAAAACTTAGTTTGTGTTTGGCTTCTTAGCAAAGCTACAACAAGAAAGAACAATTCTAAAAATATTTGGGAGCAGCTTGGATGCCTTAGAATTATTCCTGTTCACCACATTTGAGGCACCAAAAGCAATATATTGACAGAAACAGTTAGATTATAACATAATCATCACTTTCTGCAGCAAAAGTTACTTCTTGCTGTGAATGCTTAAATCCATTTGGTTTTCAATGAGCTGCTATCAGAAATTCATACCAGTTTTTCTTCTTAGTGCCAATTATGGGGGACTACATAGAGTGGCACCTGAATACATAAAAGCATCACAGAGAAACTGCCCAAAAACAAAATCAGACTTCTAGATGCAAACCTGGAAAAAGAACAGACTGTCAAAAATTTGGCATTATATGTGGTAACAATACATTAACAAATAAAACAGGTTGATCATGTTATCCAAACTCTGCAAGGACAGGCCCAACTGGACACCTAGCATCAAAGAGTGTTGTGTGATTGAGGAAACCTGCTGCTGGTGTATGAATGTCATGATCAACTTCATAAGTGATCACAATACCATATGTAAAGACCTATTGGTATAATTATGCATCTAGGATAGAGCCTATTGACAACAATACTGTGTGAAGACTTAATACATAGCACACCTCATAATCAACCTTCTCTGAAACTCCTGGTACAGCAAAACTTGCTAAACCTGTCATTTTTTACATAATTACAGCAGCTGCTTTGAAAAATTATTTAAGGACACAATGTTCCTAAGCTACTATATAAACATGGAATATTGATTCTAAATTTTGCATAGAAAAATGTATTGTTTATTACGTCAAGCACTACAAACAACCATTTTTTAATAATCATTTCACCAACATCAGTCATTTAGGCTTGGATCTTCTGATACTCCAGTTGATTCAAGTTCCTTCCTCAATCACTTTACACAGACATATCATTAACTGCAAACTTTGCTTGTATCTGCGAGGGAGCAAACCTGAGTTTGCTTGTCCAGGGGTTGTCGCCTTGCCAACAACATACCACTTAGTTTGCTGCACAATTTTTTACCCCAACATACATGGCATTATGCAGACTATTGAAAGAAAGCCGAAGACATGTCCAATCCAACCCCTTCAAACAAATTTGGCCTTTGGCAGGATTGGTCACAATATAATGTAAACACAGATGAACAAACTTAAGTTCACTGCTCTATCAATAGAATTAAATACTATAAACGAGCACATGCCGTGCATTTTCATATTATTCAAACAGTGTAACAACATAAAATTAGGAAAACATTAAAAAAAAAAAACAAAGGAGAACCGTTAATTGAATAGACAATAAAAGAAATTTCACTGGGGCGCGCTTGCAGCTATTCGTGCCAATGGATTTGCGAATTGAAAATGCCATTTGCAAATGAAGTGTTTTAGAAGTTATTGACCGTATCGGACATGGAATGTTAGACTCAAGATTCAAGATGTATTTTCTCAGTAAATGCAAATAAAACCTGTCAATACATAAATGACTTTCAAATCTTTGCATAATGAGAAAAGAGGCGTCCTCCTAGCCATGGCTAATCAGATAGAAGACGCCACCTCAAAGCAACCGTCAGCATCATACAGGGAAAAGCGATAACAAAGGAAACTTTAAGGAGTCTCACGACGAACGAGACAAAAGACCTGAGAAAACCAACACCAAGGAGAAAATGTTAGAGAAAAATTTCAAAATCGTTCCGAAACTACTTGCATAAATATGCTTACAACAGGGATTTCACGATTCTAATCTCAGTCATGGGTAATCCCCGTGGCAGATGCTCGCCCATACTCAAAAACCCCTGACTGGTTTGCAGGTGCAAAGAATGTCACGCATGCGCACTCCATGCTCCAAGCGATCTCGGGGCTCCTGCTTTCCAAGAACGTTCTAGCTTTTCAAGAACGTTGAAGGGAACGCTCTTTCTAGCCTTTCGTATTGCTGCTTCAGGATATGGTTTGTTTAGCTTAATAATCGCCACTAACGTAATGAGTAGGTGGATGCTTTCTAACGGTATTTTTGTGAGTGGCACATCATGGTCATGTAACGTTGGGTTATACTTGTCACGTTCCAATTTACTTCAGATTGAAGACAACAATATTTTCAGCATTTGAACATGCCCCGCAGTCCCAAACTGGGCTGTAATTGCAAATGGCGGCCTTGTTTCAAGTACGTATGCTCATGTTGCGCCTTCAGTCACGGGAAAATTCAGGGTTGGCCGAGCATCAGGCAAGGGAGTTTTCGACGACTGGGATTAGAATCGGATGGCTCATGACGAAGTCTCTGAAACCGCTTGGAAATTGGATTTGTCGTCTTGGTTGTTGGGGTGATCCAAATGTGTCGGAGATGCTTGGCACAGGTTGGTGCTCGATGACGAGTGGCTCTGCTGGATTTCAGCGTTAGTAACTCCGTTCGATGTTTCTGGTTCCACCGTTAATGTTGGTCGGTTTTGGTGGATGTCCGAGAGAAGTGGCTTATTTTGCGGCGTGAGTATGGTGGATGGATGATGGATGACCCTGATTATGGGTTTCGGTTCGTACATGGGGTTGGCTGCAGGTCTGAAGTGTACTCGATTACGTCTTATCACGGTCCTGGTGGTCTCGATTGTGTGTGGTCTCCCTGGCCGTCCGATGACTTAACCATGCAACCACGGTTGACGGATCCAGGTTGGAGGTGACCAAGCGTATGCAAAAGCACCCAGTGGAATGCTTGGTTGCTCGAGCTCTGCTGTGCGATCGTATAACAGCTTCGATTTCTCTCTTTTCTGTACTATTTCGTTAACCACTGTCTGTAAAGCGCAGAGCCGTGGTTGCTTTTGAAGTTGGCAGCAAGGTCCGTGTGTGGTGATTCATGAGCCTCTGTGCAGGCAAGTACGTGTGGCCACGGCGTGAAAGTCATCGGATTCTTTTAGCTTGGACTTTACAATCTTCACTGCTGCCTCGGTTTTGTCCGTGCCCTTTAGATAATAGGGTGAAGACTTCTTGTGTGTGACTTTGCAAGCCTTCGCAAATCGCTGGTATTCCAGGCTGATAAATTGCAGTCCATTGTCGGTGTGACATATGTGTGGCACTCCAAAACGGGAAAAGTGTGCTTTCGTCACAGCGACTACTGTTTGTGCTTGAGTGTCCGGTAGGAGATCGACTTCTATCCAGTCCGTGAAATGGCATACTGTAACAAGGTAAGCTCTGTTGCTGTACTCAAATGAGTCCTGGCTCAAAATCTGCCATGGCAGGTTCGGACAGGGCAGAGATTTCATTGGCTCTTTTGGGGCTACCTGTTGGTACTTGGCGCATTCCGTGCATGGCGTGCACATTTCTTCAATTGACTTGGCCACACTGGGCCAGCAAAGAACATCTTGCGCCATCCTCGTATTCGATTTGGCCCCAAAATGATTGTTGTGTATCTTTCTGAGCATCTGGTTTCCCATAGATGAAGATACTAATGCCTGACTTCCTTTGTAGATAAGACCATCATTTACTGATTGTTCATCTCAATATGTCCAGTAAGGGAACCGAGATCGTTCATCGCTCGGTCGGTTTGGCCAGCCTCTCTGGATTGTAGAGTAAAGTAACGACAGTTCCGGGTCAGCTTTGGTCGCTGAGCGGAAATCTCTTTCTGACTGAGTTTTCAAGTTGGGATGGTGATCTGGGTATGCCTCTGCTGCTTCTGTTCGAAAAACCTGAAACTCGCAAAGGCTATTTAGGGACACTTCCGATAAGGGTGCTCTCGACAAAGGGTCTGCGATGTGAAGCGCTGAGCCTTTTTTGTATACCACTCTAAATAGGTAGCGCTGCAAAATCTTGACACCATTCGCTGCAGCCATGCTGGTGATTTGTTCAGAAGCTTTCTGAATATGGCCTCTAAGGGTTTGTGGTCAGTATGCAATTCGATGTCGCGATGTCCGAAGAGCCAATGGTCAAACTTTTTGAACGCATTGCAGATGTCCAAGCACTCTTTTTCGCTTGGGAATTGCGTTTCTCGTTTAACGTGCGTGGGCCCACTGGTCATGCGCGCGGTGGGTGACGCGGTTCGAACCCAAGCGGGTGTTACATTTTTTCGTTGTCCAATTTACGTTTTCCTCGACGTTTGTGCCACATTTAATAATAAGTTTATTTTTGCTTCAGAAGCGACGAGCATGATGCATTGATTTCTCAGTTCCATCGGCTTTCACGTGGTTTTTAACAATTCCGTGCGGATATCAGTGTTATTGAGACCATGCACAAATTTGTTTCTGCACATTTCGTCTGCGAGTGCACCGTATTGGCAAGGATTTCCCTATTGACGTACCTTCACTTCCCAGTCCTGCACACTTTCTTGTGAGATCTGTGAAAGGTGCCAGAACTTGAGTCGATCCATCAGCAAGGAGCTGTCCACCAAGCCAGTGTGATGTGTATGAAGCTTCGACATCCAGACCCATGGTTTCTTCTTATAGTCTTCTGGGATTTTAGGGTCTATCGTATATCTTATGACCTGCAATGCTTCGTCCGGCATCGCGGATCTACGGGCAGCCATCTCCAAGATGGTTTCTTGTAATGGGCATTTCGCTCGGTCACCTCATCTTTCTCGAGGTCCCTGTAGTCGGACTGAATAGAGAAGTCCGTAAACCCCAACTCAAAATTTTTGAAGTTCTCAGGCATGTTTCCTGTAAGTTTCAGTTCTGGTCGCTTTTACGCAGACATTCTTTATGTCCTGAGATCCCACTTCTGATACCAAGTTTGTATGTGCAACCGCAGTTCAAGATGGACTACTTCTAGCCATGTTGTCTATTTTCTATTCTCCAACTTGCCGTGGCCGGCGCTCAAATATAAAGTGTGTCTATTCACCAACAGACTCAGACATTTGCAGCCGTTAATAAAGCTTTCATTTCTCTCTTGAAGAGAAGTTTTTATTTATTTACATTAATATTAAGGTCAATAAGCTTGCTAAAGTCCAGGGCACCTTTGTATTTGATGCTTGCACTACCATACATCTCAGTTCTACAGTTTGCCAGGGCAAGCTTATGCGAAGTACCCATTCGAGTATTTGCGCCTGTATTACATACTTGGAAAACGCTGGTAAATGCTGCTGGTATCTTGCTAGTACGCCTGTCGTGCATAAAAAGTCGTAAGTTCAGTACTATTATATCACGGAGTTTTAGTATACCTAGTTGTGAGAACAAGAAGGAAGTCGGCTCACTAAAATCGGAGAAAGTCATTATTTTAAGGCCTTGATTTTGAAAATTGACATTTCGATTTAACTCGCTGTTCCGGGCTGAACCCCAGGTAAGACAGCTATAACTCAAATGGGAGTTAAACAAGCTATAATAGAGTGATCTTAGAGTGCGGGCATCGACGTGGTGGTGTATTCTAGAAAGAAGACCGTTGGCTCTTGATAGTTTTCTGGAGAGTTCAGTGAGGTGGTCTTGCCACGTCAGCCGCGAATCTAAGATGACGCCAAGGTACCTTATTTTTTTAGAAGGATATATAATGTTATCGTTACGTTCTAGCGTCAGATTTGTCTTGGATCGTTTGCTTTTAGGTTGGAAAAGTATAACTTCGGTCTTACTCGTATTTCAAGATAGACTATTTGCGCAAAGCCAATCGCATTGGTTAGTGAGACTAACCTTAATGCTGTGAATGGAGTGCTATTTAGTATTATAGTATCATCTGCGAAAAGTTGGGCGACGCAGGTCGAGAGGCTAAGTCTGAAGTCGTTTATGTACATCAAAAACAGTTTTGGGCCTAAAATCGAACTTTTTGGGACACCGATGGATATATCAAATACCTTGGAGTTCTCATTGTCGATAGTGACGAATTGTTTTTGACCGTGCAGGTACGAAATAAATCTTTTGTGGCAAACGCCTCCAATGCCATACACAGCAAGTTTTCTTAAGAGAATATTTTGATTTACCATATCAAAAGCTTTTTGTAAATCTAAGAATACGCCACATGCATACTCGCCCTAGTCTAAGATCTCCCTAACACGTGTAATTAAGTTGGCTAGTCTGTGATTGGTTGAATGGTGCCTTCGAAATACCAAGTGCAGTTTGTAAATAATGTCGAACTTTTCTAAATATTCACATAGTCTTTTATGCATAGCCTTTTCAAGAATTGGACTTATTTTTGAAAGAACGGAAATCGGGCGATAATTATTGCATATTTCAGTGGTACCAGACTTGTATATTGGATTATTCTCGACACCTTAAGGATACTGAAAAAAACACCTTGACTAAACGACTGATTGATCATATGTGATATAAGGGTTGCCAGAATTTACGAACCAATTTTCAAGAAGTAAATCGGAACGCTGCAGGGCCCATGAGCCTTTGAGACACTTAAAGTATTTATTAGTTCGATTACTTCATTGGCATCCGTTGGCTTTAAAAACATACTTTGTGCTGCGCGTGGGGGCATGTATGTCACAAAAATGTTTCGTGAGTTGGGGATGCTACGTTGATAGATTTACCTATTAAGGAACAGTAACTATTAAACGCAGAAGCAATATTTATAGGCTCCTTTGCTACCCTGCCATTCTTGTCGACAACCAAAGCAGGACGAAACTTGGACTTTCTGTTTTGTTTGAGAATAGACGTTATCCCGCCCCATGTTTTTCTTGTGTTGTATTTATTTTGCAGAAAATAATTTGAGTAGTACAAACGTTTACTTCTTTTCATCATGCCAACTACTTCGTTGCGTTGCTTTTTGTATTTAACATGCGCTTCCGATCGTGCTTTTAGATCTGTTACTTTGATGTAATCTTTTAGCAAATTATCTCTTACTTTCATTGCTTGCAAAATATCGTTATTTATCCATGGCTTCAACTCTGTACTTAGTTCCTTTTTATTGAGTCTTCTGAAAGGATCATAACATCTAAGATGCCATTGACCTGCTCTAAAACAATGTTTTTAAGGATTTCTGTATCCAGTTCACTTTCAAACAGTGATTTCCAAATTATGTACGATAGCTCTACTTGGAATTCGCTCGCATTTAATGCTTTATGCGAGCGACCATAAATGGGCTTGCTTAGTTTCATTGTTTTCTTTCGAGTGTATTCGGTGAAAATTGTGAATTGAGCGAAGTGGTCCGAGCATGCTAAGTTGCCGCTAGCTGAATTGTAAGTAGTATTATTTGTGAAGATGTTATGTATAAGAGTTTTCGAACGCAGAATAACACGAGGGCTGCAGTATTAACGGTTGCAAACTATAAGAGGATGCCATATCATAAAAGTCGTTTGACGCCACAAGCTTATCATAAGCAAGCAAGTCTACGTTAAATCACACATAATCACAACAGACTTGTTCTCCCTGCTAACAATCTGAGGAATTTTAAGAAAACAATCCTCTAAAAAATTTTAGGTGAGAGGCTAGGGTGCTTGGATATGCAGCCGCATGTACTGTTTTTTTTTTCTTTTCCGAGAGATTTCAGCAAACCCATTTTCTGCTTGGTTGCAAAGGTCGGACCTGTGCCACCTGCACTTCTGAGCGTTTTCGTATCGACAAAGCTATGGTCGTCTAACTCAACACATAGAGTTTCAACCAGCTTTCCTGTAAGTCTAGCTTCTGTAATCCCTGTCACTTTAAGAGTATATGTCAGGAATTTCAGAAAAAAAGATAATTTTTTTTATCATTGACAGTGAAGTGTTTGAATCAAATTTCCGATTTAAGAAATCGTTAATATCGTGATACTTTGAGGAGGTCGACTGTCGTCTAATCTCATCAAACGTGGTTGAATGGGCAGGAATCTGACCAAAAAGGAACCGAATACTGGAATTAGGCAAACGTTTTAGGTCAATCTTAGGCGGCTTCACTAAACCGCCATAACTTAGCAACAGATTCTCGTCCCTAATTGAATTATAAGTTAATTCTTTTTGGAAACAACTTTGACATTGCCAGACACCATTACGAGGATGGTCTAAATTTCTACATTGGCATGGACTACGCCATGGCAAATCCTGCGCGATGTATGACGCAGTAGCAAGGGAATAGCACATCTGCATATACAGCATTTATTCTTAAGGAGAGTTCTAGTTTTCATAAATGAAAGTGCAGACGAAGACTCAGGTCTACAGAAGAGAAGCTAAGTGCGGTTTGAAAGGTGAATACGGAATATAGATACTGACACAGTATCTGCAATAAGACGGAGATAAAGCAAAAGCCTGTCTTGTGCCATGTAAGGTTTAAGCAGGGCCATTGAAATTACACAGGTCGATTTGACTTGGGATCAAGTATACAGGACCATCATTCGAATAAAAAAATTTATAAGGAGACTGCGCATCTAAATGTAGCATTTACAGTATCTTACCTATTTGCGGTCTTCAAAAAGTCATTATACGTGAAAGCATTTTCAAAATGGTCTTCGAGCTTTACGCATACGCGGCAGTTGATGTCGGCGAACGTGTATGTTGATTCCCTGCTTGTCTACATGATCGTTGATTCAGTCAATCGATGTTTTTCTTTCTTTGGTTAGTTCCAAGTAATCCTATGCTTGGGGGCCTTTCTTCGTGCTTTGTATAGCACGTGCGATGACGAAACGTGGTAAACCTAACTATGACTTGCCTGGTTGGTTGACCAGCAACGATGCGACCCTTACCGATCCGGTGAGCACGCTTTACTGCCTGCCGGATTTCATCGGCAGTCTCTTGGCGATCGTTCTGTGGCATCGGAATGCCTTCTATCCGCAAGCATAGCCTTCGAGAGTATTGCTCCGACTCCTCGGTCTTGCCGAGCAAATAAGTCACTTGAGTTTGCAAGATGGCTACACTAGATTCCAGTTTGTCGATGTAGTCCTTTTGAGTGCTAATGAGCTCTTTAAGTGCGGCGACGTCTTGTTTCGAGGCCAGCGTGTTTACTAGCTCTGAGAATCGCTTGTCAAAATACTACGCCGTTAGCGATCAACCATCATTGCTCAAATCCGATCAGTCAAGACCAGTTTGCGAGATATTGACTTTCTTTGCAGATTTTGCCATGATAATGTCAAATTGTGAAAGCGACGTTAAAGCGGATAAATTCTTTTTTTAGTGACCAATGTCGAATTTCGCCGTTTCAAACTGCTTGGCACTGCTTAATCCGAGGCAGCTAGAATTGCGTGACAAGTCCGACTACTAGGCTAATCTCCGCGTGTTTCAGTAACAAGCTGGACATTGAATTGTTACGGTAGCAAAAGTGGTTAAATAAAACTCATAAACGTAACATCCTTCGAAATCACCTGCGCAAGCTACTGCAGCCAGCAGTAAACGACAAATCGTTACGCTTTACCTTGGAGGGACTTAGTGCGAGCAACCGTGGGCCTTCGCTACTTCCTTACGCCACGGAGCGATCGCATGGGGTTAGAATGGAATTGCCGTTTGGCCCACTGATGACAATAATAAGATTATGTGCCAAACGGAGGCCACTCTAGATTATCAAATAGGCCCACAAGGCCCAGGACTAGAGACCCCGCGTAAGTAAGACTAGAGACCTAGCATAAGTAAACTACACATGAGGACATATGTCGCTGAAAGTACTACATTATTTACGCGAGGAGTGCAAGCTAGATTTCTCAAAGTGTCGTGGACAGTCCTACGATAAGTGCTGCTAACTCTTCTGGCTGTTATAAAGGCATGCAACAGAAAATCTTGGAGGAAATAAGTTTTCGGTCTTTCTACGTCGTCACTCATTAAGCCTTATTGGCCGAAGTGCTGTTGACTGTGATCCGGTAGCAGTGAATAGCATTTCAGTTGTCTATCTGATTTGCAATTTTGTTTTCCTCGATCTCGACACATCGATGGAGAGGTCTTTAAAACAAGCATGCGATGATGGGCTAAAATCTCGGTCAGACGCTAGATGGGAAGCTCATTTGAAGTCAACAAGCGCCGTAATGAAATTCTCTCGGAGTATGATGAAAGCTCTACATCATATTCCTGAAGATCAAACCAAAAATGGGAAAGCCAAGTTACAAGCCGAAAGTCTTGCTATTAAAATGGAAGAGCTCAATTTTGTTTCCATGTGGGCTATGGAAGACGAAATTTTAAAGCACTTTTGCCGTGCAAGTAAAGCTTTTCAAGGACAAGAGTAAAATGTGACGGTTCATGTTGATCTTTATCAGTCATTGAGAGATGATTTTGAGCGATTTGAGGGTACAGGTAACGGCTTTAAGTCTACTACTAATTATAAAAGATCTTCATGGACAGGGCACGTTCAGAACAAATTGTTAAGTTGGAATGTGTGGGACGTAGGAGGTTTGTCAAGGTGTGAATTCGACGCGTTGAGGAACAGACACTTGTCTTCCGGTGCCAAACGTTAATATCAACACCACAGCCACCACCACCGTAAAACTATAACATAACTGCATTAGAATTACCAAAAATCCTAGCCAATATCGAAATGAGACTTACAGTATAAATACAACTGTACGTTCAAGATCTCTTAAATATACTTTCAATAGCCCGAGGATAAATGATGCTGGCATACCGCAATCCTCTAGACGAGCCCAGATGGCTTAAATCGCTTAGCCGAGTGAGAGTCAGAGTCAAAGTGCAAGTCCGAGTGCAGAGGTGAAGGCCACTCAAGTTATATAGAAACCAGATGTGAAGGCCACTCAACTTATATAGAGGCCAGATAACTGCCAGCGTAAGCATAGATAGCATCGAGACGTGGTGCAACCCACTCAAAAATTGCAGAGCAAGCCTGCGCCTAGACTTTGTTATGCTGAATCATGCATACAGTTCCTGAGTAGGTGAAGTCTAGGGCAAGTTATTGTTGGGCATGGCATGGGGGTGGGCTGAGTTTGAGAAGCAAGTGTGCATACCTAGCATTAAAACATAACTTGAATAACCAAAAGATGGCTTCGCAGAAGAAGTCAAATTTAGTGCCAGGGATCATTACCATCACATAGACCCATATTTCATGGCATTCAAATAAACTCAGGGGAAGAGCAGAATTGTGCAAAAAGGTGCAAATAAATTAAAAGTTTGAAGTAACATGGATTTGTCTGTGGAAGAACATGCACAGAATTCAGAGAAGCCCGTCGATGAATATCCTGAGAATCTTTGAAATGAATCTTGGTGGAGAATTTTTGGAAGTAAGGTTCAATAACAACAAGGGTCCCCGAAAAAGTTTTGGGCCTAGTGTCCCAACGGTAAACTTCCCGAGTTTTGCAAACGCTCTGTCGATGGCACCTTGAGAATAATGCTCGATCGGTCAATACTTAGCTACTTGATCAACTTTGATCTTCACGCCGGCTTCAAAAATTTGCGAAGGTTTCGCTCCATATGGGAGTGCCTGTTACTCGAGAGCTTGACAATCGAGCTTGTTTTTGTTTCTTGTTTTGTTTTTGTTTTCTTATTTTGTATATAGATAGTCCAAGAAAGGAAATGACCAAGAAATGTCACATAAATTATTAGCTTCCAATCCTTGCGACGAAGGTTAACCCATCAAGGGTCCTTATTTCTTCTATCGAGTTACCTGCATACATTTTACTGCGGTTGGAAGGCTTGCGGAGCTCCAGATTTGATGATCCTCTAGCGGTGTGATCACATAGAGTCCTCTTGACAGGAAAAAAATCATTGAATTGGTTCGGCAGTTTGTAGTTTATCCATTTCTTTCCCTTTGGTCAGCTGCTCTGTGATTGGCACAACTCATTGAACATTTCAAGGAACTGACAAAAAGCTCCTATGCACCTCTTACTACAATGCGTGCAATGCTCAGAAAGGCATTTTTAGCGAATGCAGAGCCCATACTGTATCGACGACACCACTGTAATGCTCGCAACCTCGCAGCCTCGCCTTGTGCTAATATCGCTATTGCCATTTGAGCTTTGGATTGCACAATATATTCAGGTGGAAAGCAAGTGCCGACACTTAACTTGCTCTAGCTCCTGCAAGCCTGTTACCGGTTCTCAAATCCTCGACTTCCATACGATTGGCTATTCTTTTGAAAAAAAAAGGCCTTGTGACCCCTTGGATTAACCAATTCGCAGAACTTCTTGGACGCTTCTAAACCCGAGGCCACGCCCTTGAAATTGAGAGGCAACCCCATAGTGCCCGCAGAACAATCCCGCAAATACGCTGTTCGTAGCCAAGCTGCTTTGTGAAATATCGGAAAGGGAGAGAAACAGGGGTGAAATAAGGAACTGCATGTATGATAGATCAGGGCGCAAACAACGGTACCCCCGTGGGGGTGAAATAAGCTATAACAAGCACAAGGTGTTCATCGGATCATATGACTTGTGCATTGAGCGAAAAAAAAAGTGACTTGAAAGCGTCAATGGTAACATGGCATCGGGAATTTACGGTGACCACCAATTAAGTTTAAAAGTTCTATAAACTAATTGCGATCTAAGTTAATCCACTATTGCAGGATTTCTAAGAGCACAAGGTAGTCTTCGTAAGTCTTTGCCTTTTCGAGGCGGTGAGGTGCTAGGATTCCGTGAATTTCATTTCCTTCAATTCATTATTTGTGGTATCATGTCCATCTCGTTGTTCACTTCCTTAAATACCGTGTGTGACCTGGGTGGCCAAACGTTCTTCCTGTCCCGTGCATAACTTTACAACGTATCACTAGGAGTGGCTGACACGAGATATTAGCCTCCACCAAAGTTAAGCGAATTAAATTTGTCGCTTGATATGAGTGACATTGGAATCATGAATTACGATTGTTCATAAGGAGAGTCAATGTTTACGAAAGAATGTGTATGGTATAGATATTTTTATAATTGCTTGTAATGATGTTTGTTCCGATCATAGCTACAACTTTTGTGGCTTTTGCCAACAATTGCGTCGCTTAGTTTCCTCGCGATGGAAATTGTTGCAGTACTCAAGGCGCTCTCCTAACTTGGAGCAGAATGCAATCTATTCTTTTTTCTCTAATGTTTTTCTTAATTGAGGAAAGTCCATCTAGGTTTTTAGACGAAGAAAAGATAAAGTGCTGAGATAGTTTGTTGAAACGTGGCATTGTGTCCAGCAACATTTGCCCAAAGTGTAGCACAAAGCAAGTGATTTGTTCACTATAGTTAGGAGTTGTTTCTTCCTGTAGCTGCTGATTTTGTCGGTGAAGTTGCAGCAAAAAGCTTTTGATCATTCCTTATTCTTATGACACAGTAAATCGCAGTATTCCTGACATAGCCGAAGACAATGAACGGCTGGTTTTATGCAAAAAGAAGAGTAGAACATTTTAACATTTGCAGGAACGAGTCAACTGGCGCTTTAAACGCTGCAGCGTTGCCAGTGGACAAAAAACAAAGGTCCACGGAGTTTTTTTGTTTTTAGGGGAGCTGCCAACACAAACAATTGCTTTCCGGAGAATTAACTGGCATGCCAAAGCTATGTTGAGGTTTAACAACGACGGCACAGCCCCAGTGACCGGGAAACATAACATTGCCGTTAAACTAATCTGCATCGTGCACCTGAAGCTGAACGGTTTCACTGTTTTCTTCATCGTGATAGCCTGTTTACAAAGAGGATATCGCTACAACTGAGCTACGAATGAATAATGAAAGAAGCTGTAGATTCCAAATATTCCAGCCTTTGTGTAGGCGTGGAAGCAGGGCAAGTGCAGATTATCACAGCGGTTGTTAAGTTTCCTTAGTCGTTTGCATGAACTGACTCATGCTCGTTTTTGAATGAAGAGTAATCTCCTCAATTGCAACATTGCTTGTCACGAACGTCACTATCCCCAGGACATATCACCCACTCGCAAGTTTGCGCACACACACACATACGGCCTGTCTAAAAGATTGGTCATCCCAAGTCCCAACTACAAAGCCTAGATGCACAACGGGTGCCTAATGCAAAACAAGCAAGACTTGATCTGACTCACCTTCCTCTTCTTCGGGATAGAGCGTCTTTTTTCGTATTCTTTCGGCGAAGGAGAACTACTACTCACTCGTTCTCTTGGCTTCTCTACTCTCATACAATATTCCCAACTTATCTTATACAAAGTTTTTACAATAATACTAAATTACGATGTCCGCCGCATTGACACAAAAACGAAGAACTTCTGGGCATTTGTCAACAGCCTTCTCGGCACCCCGGGCGTTCACAATCCGGCAGTTCCGTCATACGCCGCGAGGAAGACTAGCCTTTGGCAAAACCGGTCCTTCCACATTTACAACATTGCTGCTTTGCGGTATTTTTGCACTACTCAACAAGTTACTCTGTTTCAGGGGAGAAAAACAGTAACCTTTTTTGTTGATGACTAACTTCAAGTTCAAACTTTCAGGAACAAGCTTCTTTGTGGACTCAAAATGCAAGAAAAGAGAATGGATATGCTCCCGCTTCTGTCTGACATTCTGAAGACAGTACCTTAGGTTTTCATAGTTACTTTAAACAGTTACTTTTTCTCAATAGGTAAATATATAGACGCAAGCATCCCGAACTCAAGAAATAATTTTATGACATACATGTCCCATGGAGAAGCGGACAGTATGTTTTCAAAGCCAACGGATACTAATGAAGTAATTGAACTTATGGATACTTCAATTACCCAAAAGCTTTTGGGTCCTAAAGCAATCCGACTAACCTTTATGTACGTCGCCCAGTTAATTCTGGCGCAACTATATTACATATGATTAATCAGTCGTTTCGTCATAGCGTTTATCCCAGAGTCTTAAAAGTCTGGTGCCACGGAGTTATGCAGTTATTATTGCCCCATTTCCCTTCTGTCAAACCTAAGTAAAATTCTTAAAAAGGCTATGCACAAAAGATTACATGAATATCTAGAAAAGTTTGACGTTATTTACAAATTTTGCAATTCGTATTCCGAAAGCATCATGCAACCAATGACGCAGTAGTCCACTTGATTGCTAACGTTAAGGAAACTTTGGACAAGGGAGAGTATGCATGTGGTCTATTCTTGGATATACAGAAATCTTTTGACGCGGTAAATCAAAAGATTCTTTTAGAAAAACTTGCTATCTATGGCATAGCGGTGTTTGCCACACATGGTTTGTTTCGTATCTGCACGTTCGGAGACAATGCGTCACTATGGACAATGAAAACTCCTAGTATTTGATATGGACGTTGGTGTCTCACAAAGTTCGATTCTAGGTCCAATACTATTTTTACTATGCATAAATGCCTCCCGTCTAGCATCGCCAGCATTTTGCAGACGATACAATAATACCAAATACTGTCAATCCATTAAACGAATCAAGGTAGAATGTCACGTCCCATTGCTAAAATTTACGATTGGCTATGCGCAAATAGACTATCTTTAATCGCGAGTATAGCTGAAGCTATACTGTTTCAAGCAAGAAGTAAACAATAAACATTAAACAATAAAATTGTATCTCATCTTCGAAGTCGAGCTAAAACAGCTTCAACTTAATCGAGTCTGACTGCACGTTCAGTGAGTTGGCACCACAAATTCGCCAACTCACTGAACGTGCAGTCAGACTCGATAAAATTGTATCTCTGTCCAATAAAATAAGGTATCTTGGCGTCGTCATAGATTCGCGATTGACTTGGCGAGACCACCTCAATGAGCTCTCCAGAAAACTATCAAGAGTAAATGGTCGCCTTTCAAGAATACACCACTTCGTCCATGCCCGCACTCTAATTTCTCTCTAATATGGCTTATTTCACTCCGATTAGAGTTATGGCTGCCTTACCTGGGGTTCAGCTGGGAAAAATGAATTCAATCGAATAATGCAATTGCAAAATCAAGTTCTAAGAATGATAACTTTCTCGGATTTTAGAGAGCTGACTTCCTCCTTGTTCTAACAGCTAGGAATAATAAAGCTCCATGACGTAGTAATACTGAGCTTAAGACTTTTTGTGCATGACTGGCATCATGACAAGATACTAGCAGCATTGACCAACGTTTTCCAACTCTATGCTACTAGCGCAAATACTCGAATGGGTACTTCGCATAAGCTTGCGCTGCCAAACCGTCGAACTAAGATCTATGGTAGTGCAAGCATCAAATACAAAGGTGCCCTCGACTATAACAAGTTCGTTGACTTAAATAAATAAATATATAAATAATAAATATAAATAAAAATATAATAATAAATATAAATAAATCAAAATGTCTCTTCAGAAGAGAAGTGAAAGCTTTATGAACGACTGCATGTGTCCAAGTCTTCATTTTTTAATCCGATGGGAGAATTTACGCAGCAACGAGGGGTGATTATGATTTCGAGTTTTATCATGCATCTTTTGTGAATTAGATTTATTTATTTATTTATTTTTTTTTGCCGAGTATCCGCATGTTACAGTAAGTTTTTAAATATGTTTTTTGTTTTGTTAATTATTCAATGTTTGTTATCAACGTGTCAAGTGTCATCTTGAGTCGTAAGTCTTAAGTCTTGCGTCGTTTGATGATGATGTAGTATATCATTACTTCTCTCGAATGCAGAGAAGTTTTAGGGCTAATTCCAAAACAATCCTAGAAAAGAAAATATACTCATAGTGTTGCTCTGCTGTCAGTCCTAGAACCAAAGCCTCTGGATGTTGCATAGGACAGAACTTTAAAGACCACGCTCTGGATTTAAGTAGCAATGAAGCACTTATTTCTTGCTGTCAGCCAAGTAAAACGCAGCTTCATTCCCAACTACATACATGAATAAATCACCCTTCTATACTGTCGCTGCAACCAAACAAATATCTACAAGTTGGCTTAGAGCAACACTACAGGCCACTGTGAGACTGATTCTTTCGCTCATTCCACCTCAGTTGAATTGAATGTCTAGGATACAGGCTCAAGCTTCTCTTTAGGAAAGTTAGACCTAGATGGTTTTGAACGATTGGTGTATTCATGCCCAGTCTTTTAAATGCTTCTAATATAACATTTTTGTACTAGTTGAAAATGATAAAAGCTGATTGAAACATAGCCTACGAAATTAAACGAGTCGTTTTTTATCTGAAAGAAAGACCGTGCTTTCTTTTCTTTGCAAAGCGTGCGTTGCTTTTTTTTCATGCGTTTAAGAATAAGATCCCAGACCCTTATTGAAAACATTTCTCCAACAATACTAGGTATCTGTCAAAAAGTGCAACATAACAAGCAGCATATCATTTTGCACAGTTTTCTGTGTTTATCGATTACCATAAGATACACAAAATAGGAAAAAAAAGCGATTTGCTATCCGTGATTATCGCCACTTTAATGAAGAGAATTTGCGGAGGTACTTAATGAAATTAAAAGGAAAGATCTTTTCAGCGACAAAGCAAACCCTAACAATTTGACGAAATTATTTGTCTGCAAATAAATAATTTGCTCGATACCATGGCGCCTTGTAGAATGATTACCCGCAAAGAAATGCAACTGACTGAAAAGCCGTGGATTACGAGTGAAATTTTCACTGAGATGCAAGGGAACAAATTTTAAAGCAACTATTAAGAGAAAAGGACAAAAGCACTAACGAAATTCTTCATGCGACTTATAAACAAACGAGGAACACTGTGTTAAGAATGATTAGGTTTAGCAAACGCGACTGTTATCGAAATTATTTCTCGTGATGGGCATGTGAACCGAACCCGGTCGCCGGAGTGGAAAGCAGAGCACGTACCCATTGACCACGAAAACTGGAGTACGGTCTTTGGTGCTCTAGGCCACACAAAACTTTAAATATATGTAAATATGCCTCTGTACTTGTTAGTTAGCAAGTCATAAAGTCGTACAGTACTCACCAGTTCACTCAGCTCTCGTGGTCTGGTGGTAAGTGCTCTGCTTTCCACTCCGGCGACCCGGGTTTGGTTCCCATGCACGTCACTGATGAGCCCCACCAAGGGCGAAACGCGTCTGGCGTTAGGGGAATGGACGAAATGGTGAATTTCTTTAATCGATCGATTTCGATCTTCGCTGTTGCTTCACAACTCTGCGCAGGTGTCGCTCCAAATGGGAGTGTCTTCTAATTGAGAGCTTGATCGTCGCGCACCATAATTCGCCAACTCACTTAACGGACAGTCAGACTCGATTAAGTTGAAGCTGTTTTATCTCGACTTCGAAGATGTGACTCTGGCGATGTGCGCTCTGCTTGTTTTTGTTTTTCGTTTTTTTTTTTGTATTCTTGTTCGTTTAGTCTAAAGGTGGTCCAAGAAAGGACCGAAGCGTCACAAAAATTATTAGCTTTATTCTTTTCCTTGCAGATTTACCACTCGAGGGTCCTTATTTCTCCTCTAAACATGTATATAGCTCGAGAAAAATGTGGCATGGCATAAATTAAAATTTTCAAGCAGGTAAGAAAACATTTTAAAATTGTTGATGAAAATAATTCCACTTCTACGGAGCCGTAGCAGTGCCTATATTTACGTGAAGACATGGAATCTTCCTAGTGTTATCAACGGCCTATTTTCGAGAAAAGATTTTGATTGTTTGGTTGATGGATTGACAAGCAGTACTCTCTCAATAAAGAGCTTTTTTAGAAAGAACAGGTTCCACGGAGTGACGTGTAACCTAATTAACAAATAATAAATCAGAACTATGTTAAAGTCGTGGGCCGAGCATCAGAAAAGTTGCCCGACCGGAAACCGTTGAAACCCAGCACTGTTTTTGACATAAGACTGCACGACCGACCATTTGTTTGTAATTATGCGAATCCAATACTGCAGGTGGCATCTTGAATATTTTAAAGAAGAGAAGCGGACCGGCCATTGCCTTGGCTGGAGCATGCAACTTCGTCATCTGTCGTCGTATGGAACATGCAAATATGGAATTATGTTTTAGGTAATACAAACTAATTTAAAAATGTTTTGGTTGGGCTTTTGTAGTAAAAGTGCGCTGGTAAGTAATTGTGTATATTACGTTTTGCTCAAGTTAAGGAACTGGTCCCTTAGCGTCATGTCGGGGACAGTGTTGATCGCGATTGTTCGTCGAATGAAAAATGATTTGCGCTTGTGCGTCGAGTTTTAGCCTATGAATATGGGTTGCGTCCTTCGCTTTCCTCTGTAAATCAGTGTGCGCATGTCGATTTTGTTTTTCAAGAATCCCTATTAGTCAGCAGTTTCATAATGTACGTAAGGGTGAACAGTCGTACTAATTTAAGCACCTGTTTATTGACGCGATCCTTTCATGAATTATAAAAATACAGGATCATCAAATCTGGAACTTCTTAAGCCTTCAAATGGCAGTAAAAGGCATGGAGGTAACTCCAAAACAAGTAAATGTGTTGCTGACTGGAATCGTCTAGTTGTCAAACACCATGATCTCAACCTCTCATCTCTAAATGAGACACAACTTAAGCAGTTTATTAAAGGTGCAACAAGCTCCTATAATATAAAGCACAAAAATTTGTATCGCCATAGTAAGTGAAAGCGTAATGTACATTATCTTGTTTAAACATTTTAAAGAAGCCTGTTGATCTATGTAAAATAACAATGAATGAATAAGGTAGCCAGTACCGGAATAGGTTATCAACATTAGTGGCTTCCCTCACAATACCAAGCCATAGCCATAAGACATAGCTAAAGCCTCAAGATACTACTGGTTGCATTTGTAATTTAAGCAGCAATGTACAGTCACAGTGTTTAAATTTTGTGTGACCTTTATTTAACTATCTTGAGAATTTTTTTTAGATATATTTCTGGAGGATTACTGGTTATGGTTTGTGATGAAAATAAATTGAATGATTCATTATGGATTTGTTGCTAGTTCTCAGATAGATACTGTAGAAGCCTTGTCTAGCAAATACCTTAAGAAATTATTGGTTCAAAATTGAGCTTCCAAATTTGCATTATTTCATAATTTACTCGAAGATTTGCAAATATCTGTCCTCAGTCAATGTCAAATAATCCGAAAGTTAATGTCTGCCACTCCGTGCTTGCTATTGGAGATGGCAAGGCCAGGGGCAATAAAAGCTTCCTGTCCATATGTGGTTACTCAGTGTTGCTATTGTATTCTCATCCTCTGTAGGAGGGTAAACTTATAGCATTTTCCGTGCAAACCTATGGCTTGCTTTTGTCTATCACTTCTGCGTAAAATTACCAGATTATTTAATTTGTTTTGCTGCTTTCCATAAATTCAATTTAGTTGCCAGTGCACCCGCTACTTGTAAAATGGCACTAGAATTTTAGGAGTGGAGTTTAGGGGCAACCTAAGCTTTGGTAAACAGATGACATTGGGTCAAGAAGATTCTGGGAAGGCCTAAAAGCCAAAAAATATTTGTAGGCTTCCTCCTATTTTGTGAGGTCTGAGAGATCACAATGCTTTAGAGTATGATTTTAGAGTTGGTAATCAGTGATGATAGAACGTGTTTTACTGGCCTATCTTGTAGCACTGCAGCTGCACAGTGTCCTATGTTTTTGTAAAATTTCTTTTCTACTGGCTGCATGAACGATGATAAGCATGTCTGCATAGAGTTAGACAGGTAGTTTAGGTGATGGTTAGGTCGGCAGGTAGGCAGACATGCAGGTAGGTAGATAGGCAAACAGGCAGCCAGGCAAGATGGATGGATGGATGGATGGATGGATGGATGGATGGATGGATGGATGGATGGATGGATGGATGGATGGATGG